>JBAGKK010003373.1:0-31451 GCA_037177015.1 Euceroptres primus | reverse complement strand
GAGTGACATTTCACTCTAAACGTGGAGAACTCAACCACTCTTTTGGAGTGATACAGTCAATCACTCTAACAAAAGAGAGGGCTTTTCACTCTTTCTTCGACTGATTGAGTCACTCCAATCGAGCTAGATATCTCACCTTAAGCTCTAGATTGGATGAATTCACTCCAAATTGTAGTGGCTTAATTCATAACGAAACTTTCGTTACGTAACGAAACTTTCGTTACGTTTCTTTTCGTTCTTTTTTTGTATAAAACTAAAATGCCTCATAATCTAGAGGTTCTGCCACGATAGTTCTATCATATATCAGTACTTTCTCGTATTCAGTTGAATATTTCGCCAAACTATTTTGAATTTATAGAAATAATAGGAAAATATCGAAAAATGACCCTTAATTTCGTTCGGATCCATGTCTTAAACATCACACTTTATTTTAAATTTTATTTACATAAATATTTATAAAATAAATAAATAAAATAAATATTTAAATTTTATTTACACACTCTATTTTAAACATACACTTTTTTTTACATTTTTGCAAAAATAAAAGTTAATGTTCATTTTTATTTTCGAAATTTATTTTGTCCCCTTTTCAAATAGACATAAACATAAATAAAGTGAAAATAAGTCGACTATACCATTAAATTAAAAAATTCCCGATCTGAAATAAAATTCCCAGGGTTTTTCCGGTTAAGATGTATAAAATTTCCTATGAAGACATAGTTTCTGGAATGTTTTATATTGTCTATAAAAATGAAAAGATGAAACTCCTTAATGGGAAAAAATGGCAGAACTATTATGAAAACAGAACCTGCGTTGAAAAGCATAATCGCGATTGAAAGCAAAAGCCTGAAACTTTACTTCCGTTGAGGGTAGTTTGCGGCAAATTAGTTCATAGCATTTCCTGGACCTGGATGATTCCTGTTACGTGTCGATAAAGGGCTTCGTAAATTGGGACCTCTGAACGATTTTCTATAGGGCTCCACGGTTTTGTGGGCGGAGATGTGCCTCTGAAACGAAGAGAAAGGCGATAGCGATATACACATGCAACCTAACCGGAGTTCTAAATGGGGACCGAAGCTAACTAGTCGGTTGCAGGTGTTCGTATTTTCCAAATGAATGAAAGGGGGACCCCTCGAAAATATTGCATTTCTTCTGAATGCCAAGGAGGATTGGTTGGACGCGAGAAAAAGGGAGGCTCGATTAGCTTCATGTAGTGTAAATTAGAAGCTCGAACCGAGTTATGGCACTTGTGTCTTATAATAGGATTCGTTAGGACGATAAGAATCGTCCAATTCGAGAAACTACAGTGGCAGTAAAAAAATAAATTTTTGAATGGTTCTTCTCTAATTTGCTCCACGTCTGAAAGACATCGTAGAACTGTAATTAAATTATGCTTAAACATAAAGTTTTAGATTCTGGGAAGATGTTGTTTTGGATTTTTTATGATGATTTGATTTCGAGTTGATTCAGTTGATGCATATTCTTGGATACATATTCAAGAAGTCAAAAATTTGTCCATAATTTCACACCACTTCCATTATCCTCTTTACTTTACTATTCACTAGGAGCAATTTCCCCATTATTCGAAACCATGGATGTTTTTTTTTTGCTGCGGTACAGTAGGATTTTATGGTGTTAGGACACTCGGATTTAAAATTCGTTCAGGAGTATACCCACAGCACACGCTCGTTAAATCTCTCCATCGATGCGTAAAACGCGTGTTTCTCAAATAAATGTCGCATCCTTCTCCTTGTTGGCGAAAGGCTCAATCCTCGTTTACAAAACTCGAGAAAGGTTAATCGGGAGCGATCTAAATTTGCGATAGGAAATCCAAGGTGCAAGTATAGGAAAAAAAATAGAAAAGCATCCGGCAGATCGTCTTTAGGGGGTTAAAACTGCACGCATCAGCGAATCCTCTTGCGATTTTTTCTTTTCTTATAGTTTTCTATCTTTTATTTTACTCAGGCGAATCGGTCGACACACACCATTCAAGAACCACGCACGAATACCTTATTCGACCTACAAACGCGCAAGAGCCCTATGGATTATATAGGAGCACATTCGAGCTTCAATAGAGCTTAGAGGCTTTTTAAAGCACCTCAGATCCGACCTCCTCTTAGGCTTAGATGTTGTACTCGTATAATGTAAATACTAACAAGCAAGAGGTGGGATATGCGCAATCATGCGATGAAATTTCTTGTGAATCTGACCGTGCCGGATTCGATGGCAAGATCTGGAGAAATTCACCGAACCTTCTCAGTACCCAAATGGATTTGATGCTATCGGTCCTGCTTCGTTGAAGCAGCTTTGTTCGAGAAAAAAAAGACGAGTTAATAAAGAATTTCGACCACAATCGTTCAATTCTGAACTCGAGTTTTTTACTAGATATCGGTTAAAGTGAATGAAAAGAGTTTTTATCTAAGGAAACTGGACATTCACTGTTAGAAATGTTCGTAAATTTTCGGAAGTTTTAGGTTATGTAGAAGTTATAGAAATTTTTATGAAATTTAAGACACATTTCAGAAACCTTATCTGAAAATTACCTAATAATAACCTAAATTACCTAATAGTAACTGAAACAAGTTTCCAGGGATTACAGCGGTTGAGTAGTTCAATTTGAGGAGAAATAGAGGGATATATTTTCGAAAAAGGAGATTTTTTTAAAAAAGGGGGAAATTTTTATTTATTAAAAATATTAGGGGAGTGAATAAATATTAATAAATGGAATGTTTATAGAAGCAGGGAAAAAGAACCAAAATTAATTTCAATGCATTTTGGAAAAGGCAGCAATACATTTCTTAGAAAAAATTAGTTTGAATCAAAATTATTTGTCTAATAATAATTATTTGGCATTTTGTGTTTTTTTCTTTAAACTTACTAAACATTCGTAATTTTTATCCGATCTTAATTAATAATAGCTCATTTTGTTCATTAAAACATTCTCTACAATACTGCTCGTTGAATTTTATTAAAAATAATTTGTTTATGATTTGTTAAATAAACAAATTTTCTACAGTCTATAGTTTCTAAACAAATTATTTTAAATAAATAATCGTTTATATTCTTATATAATAATTTTGCTTTAGAGTCAGAATAAAAGAATTAAATTAATTCTTAATTGTACCAAACGTTTCGGTTCACAATGGTGACCCTCATCAGTGGTTTTTGTTTATTCTGAAAAAAACATTTACAACATTTTTTGGTATCAGGGACAGTGTATATATATTGACAGATATTATATTATTATTAACTATATTCTTTGTTGAATTCTTCACTTTAAACGTTATAAAAAATACTCAAAAGGTCCACTTGTCCTCTCCTTACAAAACTATATGGAGAAAAAACTTCTCAGTTTTCATGCATTTTTCAAATGAAATAATAGACGTCTAAACAGAACCGCTGCTCCACCATTCATTCTGTCAGAATGCATATGTATTTAACAATTTCCACAAGGTTAGTTGACAAAAATCTCATTAATTACAAGTCGAATTTCAAATTTGGATACAATCTCATATTTACCACTTCATTATATTGCATTATAAATTTTATTTGCTGCTTATAACAAATAAATTTACCCAACTATTATAAGGACAATACATTTTTCAATTTCTGAGAACTGTACCAAAGTTACCAAATTTTTTATTACTTAAAACTGTACTAGACACACACACACATTTTTAGTTTTGTGCAAACATTACCAAAGATATTTAAGACTGTACTGAACCAAATTTGAAATAATTTCCTTATTTAAATTACATTCGTATAACTGCGCCCCTGATAAAAAATCTTTTGTAAATGTTTTCTCCAGAATAAAAAATAAGCACTGTGTCCACTGATAAGGGCCACCATTGTGCGCCGAAACGTTTGGTTCAAATAAAAATTAATTGAATTATTTATTCTGACCCTAAAGCCAAAATTAACATCTAACATTATAAACGATTGTTGTAAAAAATTATGAAATTTGTGAAATAAAATTGTGAAATAATGACGTCACGAATTACCGACCGGTTTTTTATTTACATTCAGCGGGTTTATTAAAAGAGAAATGCAAATATAATAAATTATGGGAAAGAATAAAGAATACATATAGGCATCTATGTCTGGTGCGATTCAGTTTTTATTTCGAAAAAAAAATCTTTCAAAAATAATTTTTTTTCAAAATAAAAATTGAAACACACCAAACATCAATTCCTTGATATATTCCTTATTATTTCCTCAAATTTCAGTATCATGTTTGTATTTCCCTCTTAATAAATCCTTAAAAGTTTTTTAAATAGCCATAACAAATTTTTAAACCATATTCGAAACTTTATTTTTAAATGATAACAAAATAAATTAATGATAGTTGACAGCAATCGTCATTTTTAAATGTAAATTTCTAATTATGACAATTCTTGAAAAAAAATTGAAAAACTTCAAAAAAGGGGGAAAAGGGGGTAAATTTCTCAATTTAAGGCATTTTAGGGAATTTGGATGAAAATAGGGAGAAAAGGGGAGAAAAAGGGGAATAGAGGAAGAAAGGGGAATAGGGGACTGATGACGGTGATCTCTAGTTTTTGAATTCTGATAATTTTTCAGTTACAAGTATCCTAAAATTACGCTACTTTAACGGAATATTCAGTTACTTGTAACTGAATTTTCCTAAATATTTCCTAAAATAAAAATGTAACTGAAATTTACGAAACTGTAACAGAAATTTCAGTTACGGTAACTGCACATAAAACTTCAGACACATGTGTCTGAAAATTACTATGGAAATTTCTAACAGTGTTAAAAATGTAGCTTAGGAATTTTAATATTTGAAGCCCTGAATTCTGAAGAAAATCAGTCCTTTTCAATTTAGCCTTGCTAGAAAGACTCAGAATAATAAAAATCATCTTATTTTTTTCTGTAGTTTTTAGAGGCACCTAATTTTCCTCTCAACTTTCCAAAAATAATATAGAATATCTTCAAAACCAATCTTTTGAACATTCAATTTTTTTTACAAATGTAGTACATATTATAGAATTATATTTTCGTTTTATATTTTATATTTTATATCATATTTCCATAACAACTTCAATTTAAAATCCTTGATTTTAAAGATTGATTGATTTTAAGATTTTAAATTGAAATTGTTATGATTAAAAAAATTGTACATTTGAGAAGTAAGAAAAATGTAAGGTCCAAAAAAGTGTTCTCCCCTCCCGGTAATAAAAAGAATATCTAATACCATTAAACTTGAAGAAGCTTACACACCTTGCAGTTTTATTTTTATCAATCAGATACAAGGTAGCTCGCCGCGTTAGAAAAAGTTGTCGAGTAGCAATGGCAATGAATGTTTATTTATTGGCATCGATTTGTTCGATTTGTACGAAGTACTCGTGACTCCATACTTTACGACGCTTTTATGGCAAAATTATGACTGTTTCCTGGGCATTTACTTTTTTACTTAAAAGTTTCTCTGGTCTTATATTATGGCGAGCGTAAGATTAAAGGCGATAAGGTCGGTTCGATAAAAATTCAGCGGTTGCAGTGAGAATGATAATTTGTAATTTTTTATAAACAGAATAAAAGTTAAACAAACGACTGAATTTTAATCGGTATCAGTGAATTTCGATCTCCGAAATATGCGATTTAATTGCTAACATGTTGACTTATCCTGAATTTTTTTAAATTGACTTTCAAATAAGGCTAATGAAAATATAATATTTATGATATAGACTATTTAAAAGAATTTAAATAATTTTTCCGGTTTTATCTACAATTAAACACATTAAGATTCTGAATTCGAAGCAGGATCGTATTTTAACAAAATATCTGATATTTTCTATCAATAAACCACTAATTTTTTCTTCTCCTCTTCTCTAAATTTGAATCAATGCAAAATAACTGACAAATAGTTCAATTTGATAATCAGTTAACTGCATGGTTGAATTTTTTCTTTACCAATCAGTAAAAATCAATTAATCTTCAGTTATTAAAACTGACTGAAATTTCAGTGGGAAAAAATGCAAAAATCGATATTTTATTCCCTATTGAATAAAACTAATTGGAATCAAATTCCCCAATCGTAATCTCAACTTCGACCCTGAAAACTCTATCCTCAATCCAAAAGAAACATCCCAGTAGCGAAGAATAAATTATCAATTTCCGTGACGATCAAAGGACCCCTGAAACCGCGTAAACTGCCGTTTCATTGGACTCTCGACAAATTCAAAATGCACCAACTAAATAGCATCACGATGGCCCTCGAAAATCTTTTTAACCAGAAATTACGCGGGAATTTCGTTCTAGATCGAACCAAATTTTTCACGCGAGCCGCAGTCGATTTCCGCGCCGATTTTCCGCGGCCAATCTCACTGCCAGAACCATGAACATTTTCGACTATTGTGTCCAATTTTATACGGTTAACCCTCAAACAAGATTTATCCGAATCCCTTGGCACATTCAGCATCGGTTTATTGTTCCCGAGGCAAGGTGTTCGCTCTAAACGGTATCTTCTGGGGGGAAATCGACTTTTATAGCGCGAAATCCGCGCGATTTTCAATAGTCGACCGCGTCACGCCGATTTTCTTCCGGCGATGGAGAAAAATTTTTGAACATAGGAGAAAAAGGCAGTCAAAGAGGAGAGAAGACAGGGAGAAAACTATTGGAAATTTTGGACCAAAGGACCACCCGTTCCGCCGTGTTAAGCGGGTGTTCCGTCGGTTTCCTTCTTTCTTTCCTTTGACCTGGAGAACCGATACGCCGATTTTGAGTTGCTCCCTCCTTCTTCTTTTTATTCTCCATTCTTTTCCTACCAAAGAACATCTTGTAAAGCTGTATGACTATGTGTGTTATAAATGCGTATTCGGAGGCGGCTAGCACCTTTGTCGCCCTTTTACGTCCAGCAAGAGCACCGATACTCTAATATTCTGTGACGACAGGTCACTCCCGGCTCTTCATACGAACCGCTCGCTATATAGGTCGACAAAATCCCCATTCATCCTGTTTTGTCTCCCCTTGTCCGCTTAAACTTGTCATTGCAAACGAGCCTTTTACTTTTGTTCCGCGCTTGCTGACTGCTTTTTGCTGGTGACGGACAACTTTTCGAAATCAGTTTTAAACACGGTCCAGGGAGCATATAAACGAGATTGACAGAAAATAGTTCAATAACACAGAGAATATGAACATTGAATACTCTTATACTTCGATATTTCAAGTGTAAAGCCACAGTAAATCGGGAGGTATCAAAATAATCCAAAAACTGGATCAATTTAATCTACAACAGTTTTATCCAAAAACAAATGAATATTTTTCCCATGTCAATTGTTTTGGATTGTTGAAAAAAAAAGAGTAACGCTTTGATATTCTAAATGTTCTGTGAGAGTAGAACCCATGATCCAACAATTTATATATTTTTTAAAAATTTAAATTTCCCTCCAGTCCTGTCAGAAACAATTTTCTTTTTTCAATAGAATCGTTTGGTAGACGTAAATATTTCAAAGCCTAATTGCAATTTTCCAAAAGAAATAAAAAAAAACCCAATTAAATTTATCTAAAATACATAAAATAATTGTTTCTAATACACACATATTTCAATTCAGAATCGCTTTGTATATAAAAATAAAACCAATACCTTCTCATATGATGATGAGAATGTAATAACAGAAAGCTTCTTCTCCAGTTTGTAAAACAAACTTTTACAATAGCCTAATTAATTAAAGCTTTTTCATATCCCAACGGAAAAAATTTATCCTTTTATGTTACTCGCACGTGCGTCAAATATTCGCGAACAATACTGTTTTGTTCGACAACAAAAGCGAGATTGCGGTTCCAAAGTTATAGCATTCGCGTAACGAAAGCGGGTTGAATGACAACCTTGTCAAAGACGAAAAAAAAAAAGATTTCTCAAGGTGCTAGAAGCTAGAGGACTTCTGTCGAGGAGCGGAGACGACGCGTGAAAAATCAAATTCGTCAGGTACGATAGCGTTCTTATTGTACGAAAACAGAAAGTCAATAAAGAATAAGATATAAAAACATCTGTTAATTTCTTTTGTATTCTAAAAAATAATACAATCATAAACGAAAGTGATATCTACTTTTTACAGATGAAGATAAAAACTTAAATGCAATTTAACAACAAAAAATAGCTTGTTTGCAAGATTAATCAAACACTGAATAAAAAAAATCTTGACTCAACAAATTCTAGTGAAAATTGAATTAATTTTAAAAAATCAAGATTTGTGGTAGCGAATCGCCACCAAGTACAAAAAAAAGCTACCGAGAATCCTTATATCAAACATTCATGGATATTTCACGTTCTTTGGATTGTTACCATAATTCCTGACCGATTTTGATAAAATTTAAACGCCAACTAATCGTGCTAAAAAAATAAGTTTCACTCTATTTGGAAGTTCGTAGCTTCACAATTGTAATAATTTTACTTATGGAAACCTTAAAAAATTAGCATTTCAAATCTTTGCCTAGTGCTACCAGAGTGTCTAGCGATCAGGCCATTTGAAATTCCCGGGTTTTTTCCCGGTTTTTTCCCGACCAAATTTTTCATTTTCTCGACCAATTTTACATTTTTTATTTACAATAACGTATATATTATATGTATTTTCTTCGTGTGAAAGATCCAATTAATAAAAACATCTTTTAGAATTGTTAGGCAACGTTTCGAACTTTATCAATACTAAGAGATGTTTTTATTAATTGGACCTTTCACACGAAAAAAGTACATATAAAACTGACAAAAGGTCGAAACTGAAGAATATGGATAGAAACGTATATATTATCCCTCGTATTATCCTAGATAACTTTTAATTTCTCACGAAATAAACACATTAGCATTTTTTCCCTATCTTAAACATTAAATTATACATTTTTTTACATTTTTGCAAAAATAAAAGTTAACGTTCACTTTAATTTTCGTAATTTACTTTTTTACCCCTTTTAAATAGCCGTAAATAAAGGGGAAATAAGTAGATTTTATCATTAAATTAAAAGATTCCCGATCTGAAATAAAATTCTCGGAGTGTTCCCGGTTTTCTTCCGGTGAAACCAAATTCCTGGGTTTCTCCCGGTTTTTCCCGACTTCCCGGTCCGCTAGACACCATGGCTACAGCCTATTATTTCTGACCGATTTGCATGAAAATTGGATGGTACCTATATCTGAAATATCATATTCTTAATCCATTTTCAAGTATTTTTTAAAATATATTCATTATTCACAGAGATATTTACAATTTTATAAAAAATGTAAAAAAAGTTGACAAGATAATCATTATCTCTGTAAGTAATGAACGTATTGAAAAATTCTTAAAAATGAATCAACAATATGATGTTGTGGATATACCGTCCAATTTTCATGCCAATCAGTTTAATAGATTTGCTTCTAGGCGCGAGCAAAGATTAAAAATTATAATTTTTCTTTTCCCATTTCAATGAACCATAACAAAAAAACTGTTCATACGTATGACTTCTAGCTTACAGAATAAATTAATGGCATCATTTTTTACATATACTTCACAAGAATTTTTAATCCATTAAATAATTTCAGAAATTTTAAATATTTTATTCAAAAAATTAAATTTTTAAGCACTTGCTAACAGCTACAGTCTGGTTTATCGGACAGATATGTGTGAAAATTGGATGGTATATGTGCGTCATATTCTTGATTCATTTTTAAGGACTTTTCAATATTTTCATTATTTACAAAGATACACTAAAATTTTTTGGAAATTTTCAAGACTAAATAGTACGAAATTTTTCCGAAAAAGGTCGGATATACGTTTTTCCGAGCAAAATGGGTAATTTCCCGAGAATATTGGAAAATTGTCCGAATATATTGGTCAATTTCCGAAAAGTTATAGGAAATATTTCGTAAAGCTTAGGAGATTGTATAAATAAATCTACAACTACAATTCGAAATTATTTCCGAATGTATTAGGAAAAATTTCAAAATGTTCGGGTTATAAGCTCGCAAACAAATTTTGACAAAATAATCAATATTTCTGAAAATAATGAACCTATTAAAAGTTACATATTCAGGTTTAATTATTATTAAAAGATACAAAAAAAAGTGAAATCACAAAATATAATAAAAAACATATTTTGGATTTTTTACATCAAATTATTAATGAATTGTGCAATTTTGAATTTTTAACTGAATTTAATTCAACTTAAATCAACATATTTAATGAAATGAAATCCTGTCAAGTTAGAATTTTTTTTCAATAATATTTATGAAAAGTAAATTTTTTTCCTTCTATTAAGAAATTTTATTTTATAATTATTCTTTATTTGAATAAAAGTTGTATATTTTACTTGGCAAACTATTTTTTATCTTGCGAATTGTTTTAAACTTGGCCAAATTTTGGCATGTGCCATGTTTTTGCGGCATTAAATATATTTCGTAAAATTAATGGAGTGAATAAATTTCTATGTTTAAAAAGAGGCATAAAAACCTGTTATTAAACCTCAAAAAACACTAATTTTACTTTATTTCTTATTCTTTCTTCTTTACTGAAAAGAATCAAGAGAAACATATTTAAAAAATAACGATAATAAACTGCTCATAAAAATTTACATTTAATTTTCGTAAAAACTGCATTTATTTTATCTTTTGAGATCATCTCACTGCACATTTAAGGTTTTAGACTCCGCGAAGCGTCATAACAAGGTATATATAAGTACCAGAGCAAGTATATAACAGGTTCAACCAACCAATAAGAACATCTAAGCATTGGAACTCCTGTCGAGCGGAAATTACCTCACTTCGAGAAAAAAAAGGAAGCTCCCTTCAGCTGAAAGCGTAACACAGAAGCGGAACGAAAAATTAGGATGGGATTAGCGACGTTAAATATGTTGGGTAAATCAACAGAATTCCATCAGTAGGAGACTCACTGATCCGTAAAATTGGCCATTGGAAACTCGACGTTCATTTATGGCAAAATATCCTTAAGCGAATTTTATCTTGAATTGATTTTCGGCAAAACTAAAAAGCTTCAAAGCAAGTAAAAAAAATGAACAGTTCCCGTTCCGTTCAGCTCCTTGCAAATATTTTTGAATCAAACATAACTTCTTCAAAGTCTATACACCATTAACTGAAGGGTGGCAGTACAAAACTGCCACCAAAGTGACCCTAACCAAAAATTGGAGCAGGCTCGGCTGCGGATTGTAATAAAAAAAGAAATTTTCAATTAAAAATAAGTAAAAACTTGCTGCTGAGATATTGAGTTGCTGAATACGGGTAAAAAAAAGTTCGTGTAAAAAAGTTAGCCAATTCCGAGTAAATTAAACGAGAATTTTGGAGTTAGAATTTCATAGATTTTCATAAAATCGGCTTTGGGTAGCGATTACAAATCGAATTTTTAATATTTTACAAAAATAAAAACTTGCTCCCGAGATATAGGGAGGCTGAATGAGGATAAAAATTGTTTGATAAAAAAATTATTTTGTTCCGAGAAAATCAAGATTTAGTGTGACGGTATCGTACTGAGACAAACAATTTTTCTCTGGAAGTCTGATTAAAAAAGAAAAATTTTTTTTTTTAATAGACTTGTGATAATTCCAAGATATCAATTCCTTTAATTAATATCAAATTTCTTTAGAAAATGGCATTATTGGAAAATTCAATTTTTTAATTTTGGCAACTTAACAAAACATTTTTTAAATTAATTTCTGTTTGGAAAACCTTCTTTAAGATGCATTTCTGCTTGTCAAATTTTCTCAGAATTTTTTGATTAAAATTGTAAAAATTATTTTTTAAAAACTGTCGGTAACCTTATGGCAAAATGGGTACTAAAGGGTTGAAAATGAGAATTCAAAGAAATTGTTTTAACACAACGTGTATTTGATTTTAAAAGAACTTTTTATGCAAAAAACCAATTTTTAACAAAAATGTTTTTGTACCGCCACCCTTAATTATGATTATATTTTAATGGAGCTTTAGAAACTCCCAAATAGGGAGAATAATAATTATCAATACTAAAATTATCTGAAATAATTAGTAATTAGTATCATCTATAATGAAACCCTAAAAGAAAAGAAGACATCATTAAGATTCTTCCATGATTCTCCCGCAAGATAATCCTGAATAACGCAAAAAACCTCGAAAATACCAATTTTAAGGATACCCATCTCTTGCTATGACAAGCAACATTTTCGTCCCCTGAAATCTTGAAATTCCAAATCCTCAAGTTGAGGTGAAAAGAGAAAAAAAAAAACTAATCCCAAGAGTTTGTATTAAGGAAGTCCAGTGGAATCATTAGAGGCGTGGCTATTATATTTCGTAGGCACAGGTTTTCGTGGAGCCGGAGATAAATTCGAGGAGATAGAAAGGATGGTCTATGATTTTTTGTGGCCTAGACGAGGGGTTTTATGGCGCTGATGGGGTACTTGTTATGGCGATGGATGCACGTGTTCTAATGGCGTGTCGAGGACCAGTCTGAGAAGAAGATACCGAAAAAAACCAACAAAAACGAGATACTTGTCTAGGAAAGGTCAGACTAGGTTAGGTGGTCTCTAGTCTAGTCACTAGGATCCGAGACTCGTGATGAGGTAGATTGGTAGATGATGAGCCTAAAACTTCTCAGGGCCGCATAACTCTTAATGAGAAAATGATACATCTTTTTTTTTTACCAAAGTCACCTTGCATCATGCTTATATTTAATTAAGGCATTTTATTCTAGTTCATTTTATTTCGATTATGAAAATGAATAAAAATATTTGTATACAAATAATATTATTATAATATTATATTGTACTATAATATTTTTTAATTAGTTTAAAAAAATCAGGAAATTTAGAGGTTATGTCAGAGGAGTACCAACGGGACTGTACTAATATTTCAAAAAAAAAATTCTATTTTCCTTATTGTTCTCGCATTTATTGTATTCTAGAAAAAATATAAATTTTTTTCTTTTAAAATACAAATACAACCAGTCTTGAAATTTACAGTAAGTAGACTATGTTACCACCCAACATACTTGAAAATTTTAGCGCAAAAAAAGGTAGTTTGAAGAAAACCTCGTGTTTTATTTTTTCAAAAAATCGAAATAGCCTTACCAGTTTTTATTCTTACTTTTTATTATTGTTTAATTTTCTTTGTGAATTTTGAAAAAATGAGAAAAATGTGATAAACTGGAACAAGAAAAACCTTAATATCTCAAGAATTGCAAAAATGGCAATGTTTTTTTAAAGGAAAATTTTGAAAAAACTAATTTTTACCTTGAAATTTAAAAATATTCGCAAAAAATGTAAATGAGTCGCTATGTTAATTTAAAAAGATACGTGTCCCCTTATTTTTTACGTACAAAAATATATTTCATTGTCAAGTTGAGTTTGAACAGGTCACCCGCTGACCTGCATGATTTGAAATAGATTCGGACATTTTAGATCAAGAAAGTTTTGCTTTCATCTGATAAGAAACCTCAATCTTCTCCTAGAACTGCATTATAAAATTGCAATTTTCAACTCTCATTGAAAGTTACAATTATTGACAATGTATTATCCCTCATTTTAAAAATTGTACCAAATTCATTTACGTTATGATTTCAAATTGTCACTGCCTGTATAACGTTAATTAGATGAAAAAATGCAAACTTAGAGCCTAATTTAAAAAGTCCTCAAAAAGCAATATGAGAATAAGAAAAATAATTTTCGACTCATTAGGAGGCATTCTGGGTCGAAATTATAGGATTATGTACTCTTCTCTGATTTTTCGATTCAGACGTTGAGGAAGCTTTAAAAATTGGGAATTATGAGCTGCAGCCCTGAAAGAGAATCACTATCTGAAACTGTAATCTTGGTCCTTGGAGACCCTTCTTGTTCTCCTTCCTCTCATTTTCTATCCTTTTCTCTCTCCCTATGATGAGAGAAGAATCACTCATGACCACTGGAGTCTCTGACTCACCCTCAACGTGCACGTGTTCAATTCCAGCCCCCTGGACCCGTCTTTAACCTTTGCCAGGATCCCGATCCCGATCCCGATCCTGACTGCTGGACCTTCTCTTCGATCTTTTGGCTCACCGCTCCGCCCACAAGGCCCACCGAAGCCAAGAAAGGAAGAGAGAATGGAAAAAGGCGCATTTCGACATTTCGTCCTGGCTCTTTAAAAAGCAGCAACGTTGGACATAAGGTTCAAGTTATTATTGTCGGCCCGTTAAAGTTATTATTGTCGTGCCACTCGCTGCGGACATTATTATGCTCGTATATGCCATAAGCATAAGGCATACTAACGCGGTACGCCAAAAGGATATTGTAGGAAGTCGATTTGACGCCCAAAATTATTATGTATTGTCGACAAGAATTATAGATGCCTTGAAGTTTTGGAAAGTAGGATGACGGAGGTGGATCCTGGAGTAAAAGAAAAATAACGATGGGGCTGCATCGGGCGTTCTGGGGGCATGACATTTTTTGAGTATTGACTCGATGACCAAAAAAAGTCATTCCAATTGGGCCCCTTATATTAGTGATTGGTTTATCCTAACAAATATTTTGGTAAAAATAAGTTTTAACTCGATATGATTAACAATCGAATTTACACGATTAAAAAGAATTTATATTTGAAAATAAAAAGATGAAGATATGACAGTTTTATTTCATTCAAGATTATTTTTAATTAATTAATGCACTCTGGAAAGCAGCATATTATGGAAAATCCTTGGGGATCAGTTTAAGCTGCAGTAAAATGAGAAATCGAAAAATAAAAGACTGTGGCAATAGAATAATGATCCACTTCAGATCAAAATAATATCGCTACATAATAAAATTATGCCCTACGATTCACTGTGCATTGAAATAAAAATATAATTAAAGATTGGTGTATATTACTGATGAATGTAATTATATTCATTTCTTATTAACTGCTGAAATTATAAGTATCATTATTGCATTCAGTATATTGTTTGGACGACTAAGAACCATTCGTAATATAATCGAAAAATGAATTTTCTGAACAGTAACAAAGTCTGGGGCTTAATGTATGTTTAAAAGAATTCATTTGACTAGGAATTTACATATCTCAAAGAGTCATCCCATGCAATGACAAATATATAATCAATGCAAAAGAGGACTCAGACATGAATTACAAATTGCCTAACCTTAACTTTCCGGCTCTTTAGAAACCAGAGGTACGCTGACAAGAAAAGAGGGAGAAAGGAAATGAAAAGAGAGTCAACCTATCAACTATCCTATCCAACCTTTCACTCACTTTTTTTCCCTCCATATCCATCATTAATACATTCGTGGTTGCCGAAATGATAATCCTACCAAAAACACTAACCTAACCTAAACCTAACCTAACTTTCCTAAAAAATATGAAAATAGTATAGTGTTAGAAAATTCTTGAAATTTCAGCCACTTTTCATTTACTTTAAAAATTCATTAACTGTGGTTGAAATTTCATTTACTGGTGGGTGAAAATTCATTTACTGTGGTTGAAATTTTGTTTACTGGCAGGTGAAAATTCATTTACTGTGGTTGAAATTTCATTTACTAGTGGGTGAAAATTCTTTTACTTTTGATAGAAAATTCATTCATTTTGTTTGCAAATTCATTTACTTTTGATTAGAAAATTCAGTTACGGTAATTGAATAGAAATTCAAGTAACGTTGAATTATTTCTATAAAAATAATTAAACTCAAAGCCTTCTATCTCTTTCTTCAACATTTGAATTGAGGTCGAGCCATTCCAAAAATAGCATTACAAAATCTAAATTCCCGCAATATTTCTCAGAATCCCCAAGTCATATTTCATACGAAATTTCTTGAAAACCATGTTTCAAAGCCCTCTTAAAAATGAAATTCGTGACTTTTAAACCCTCGTTAACAGTTTTCTAAACATTCAATTTACACGATCAGGGCTCTTTATTACTCAACCAAAAGCAGGATATATTTTATAGCTTTGGCTTCAAAGGATCGTAAAATCACATCGGGTCTCATAAATAATTGCAAATCCTCAACATTTTAAATTCGCAAAAGAGTTTAAAAAAAGAATCTTCAATTCGCGGTAATTGTCCTCGGATTTTTTTTAGGTCTCCACCCACCCAGCTGGACTATACATTTCGAAGGTGAGGTCGAATAGACAGGATACCACGATGACACGGTCCAACTAATCCGACGATACAAATCTCCAGCCTGCTACTGGTCACCGATATACTATATACAGTAGGGCCATGAAAAGGAAGCGAAGAAAAGGGATAAAAAACGAGCTTGTAGGGGGAGGAAGAAGAAGACGATGAAGGGAAATGTATAATTTATAACTATAATCCTTTAAGAAAAGATCTGCGCCGGAGGCGAGATTCACGGGTCTGCGAGCTTCAATACAGGTCCACCCTCCCATTTTTCCTCTCTTTTTCTGTTCATTTTACACCCCTCATTCGAGAACGAATGAATTTTGGATTGATCACGACAGCACCAATGCCAAAACCAGCGTAGCTGCACAATTATGTTTACATAGGTGCACAGCCTCATGTACGAAAGAAACTCCCCATGTTTATTTAGGATTGAATAATGGAATTTTCGTAAAATGAAACGGATCTTTCGGACTGCGTATAGATATGTACGATAAACGATCTCGTCTCCTTCCTTCAAGATTTATATATTTGGTCGTGCATTTGAGTTCTTGGTCCAACAATAAAGTTAAGCTTGCATAGATCTCGAAAGAGTTTGCTTGAATTCTCAAAACTAAGTGGGAGATTAGACATATTTGATATTAGGATTTTGCATCGATCAGATCAATGTGCTCGTGCTCATATGTTGACTGCAGGCTTACCGAATCGAGTTTATTTTGGGGGGATGAGAGAATCAGGGCCATCAAAGGCGATAAAGGGTGTGACACTTTATGATTATCAGAAAAGTGGCAAATATGTACTTTGTATACATCATGTGTGGAAAAGATGAAGATGGGGAGTTGATATCCGTTGCTGATTTAAAAGATTATTGATTCTCGATCATATTCGAAAGATATTTAGTTTTTTGATTTGTGACTTTATAAGCAACTCTCAAGTTATTTTTATTATGAAAATAAAGGTGTGATTCAAAATAGGATAATTTGTATTGGATAATTAACTAAGAAGGTAAAAGGAGAGTTTTTCAACCAAATTTTAGAAAAAGTTAAATAAATTTCAGGATGCTAGTTAGAAGATTCAGAATTGATTGTTATTATTAAAGAAAATATTACATTCTTCATGAAAAGGAAAACGTTTTGTAATCATTATTATACCATTATAAATGTCCGCAGTAAATCGTGAGATATTATATTAATCAGTAGCAATATTATTTTGATCTGAAGTGGATCATTTATTCTATTATTTATTCTATTGTCGCAGTCTTTTGTTTTTCGAGTTCTCATTTTGCTGCAGATTAAAATGATACCTTGGGATTTTCTGTGTTAACAAGTTGAAAATCAAAAAATTTACAAGTCTAAAGTTATTACGGAAAATTATTTAGTAAAGGCAAGAAAGACTTTATCCAGGTTTTTATAAAGTCAAGGAATTTTCAGAAAATGCACTAGCAGGTGTCCAGCATTTCTCCTAAAAAAAATTCCAGGACTTTTCCAGGTTTTTCAGGTTAAAAAATAAATTTTTCCAGGTACCATTTTTTAATTATTACCATAAACTTTAATGAAAAAAAATCTTTTTTTCTTGAACCATTACGATAGAAATAATTAACACAACTAACTGTATCTGTATAGACTCAAAAAACTATTTTTTGTTTAAGGGAGATTAATTAAGAAATTAATTAATTAATTAATTAAGACTAATTCTCTAAGGAGAATTACTGGTTTTCTACTTATGAAATATGGAAAGTGATTTATCAATTGCTTTATTAAGTATTTTTACTAATCTTTAATAAAAAAAACTACTGTTTTATAGTAAAAAACTATAAATTTATTTTGTTAGTAGGTAACCCTAAGTAAATGAAGCTTTACTAAGCGACCCAGTAGTTTTCTACAAAAGCTGAATAAAGCAATTGATAAACAACTTATTTCATTTGAAGAAAACTCGTAATTCAGATGTTTAGAAATAAGAATTCCAAGACTATGAGTGAAATTCAAGGAATTTTCCAGGTTTTTCCAGGTAAAAAAATTCAAAGACTTTTCCAGATTTTCAAGAATTTCCAGGACGCTAGAAACTCTGGTTTATAATAAACGAAAGAAACATTACTTAATCGATCTGCACTAAAATTTTCAAATGTTTTATTTGTAATTCTGGAGCTTTTGAAGTAATGTAAAATATCTCACATATCTCTTTAATAAAATCTTTTTAACAAAACAACCTTTTCTTTTCAATACATCAATACATTCAATACATTTATTATAGGAAACATAAAAAAAAAAGATGACTTATCAACATTTTAAAGAATAATTTACATGTTTTTGATTTTAATAAAAATCGCAATCAATCAACTCCCGAATTTTCTATACGAAACAAAAATATAGACCATGTCCAAAATCAAGTTTTCAAGTTTACACAATATTATTATTATTATTTTTAAAAAATCGCTTTCATTATTTCACGCATCAAAAACAACGCTTACTGACCCCACGACTTTTCGCTCCACCACTCTTTTTACCAAGAAAATAATCTGCTTAACGTTTCCTTTCAATATCCCTAAACTCCGAAACATCTTCCGTTTCCTGTTCTTTGCAAAAATCGTTTCCTTCCGCCAAAACTATCCCTTCGAATTTCCCTCGACACTATCAACTTTTTACAAATATCCTCTACGTGTCTTGGCATCGAAATATCGAGTTAAGACACATATCTCCTCGATTCGTCCTGACCTCTGATTCTTTTCTTTTTCACACCTTCGCACCCCAAGCATAGTATACACTCTTTAGAAATATCGCACCAGGTCTAGACGTTATATTGCGAACTCGAAGGATCTCTTCCTTTTATAATAAAGTTACGGATGAACCCTGAATATATACCACTCGGTGAATCCTACATAACCACCCACTACCTGATCTAAACCTCGTGCAAGTTTAAACGTGTTTTGCTTTTTGAATACCCATGAAAAAATCTAGAGCAAACGACATGGAAAGTGCATCGTGCAGGTTCGAACTTGCAACTCGACTCAAAAGAGACTCCTTCGTTACGTCAACTGTACGTAATCCTTGAAAAAAGCCCTCCTGAATATACAGAAAGGAACGTGTTCAGACTTGCATAATTCTCTTTTACGAACGACTCTAAGATCTTTTTTTACAATAGGATTTTTCATCGCCGGTTACACAAGATTTTTTTAAAGAAGTCACTGGAAGAATTATTAGAACTTTTGAATTTTCAGGAACAAAGACATATTGAATTCAAAGCAAAAAGTATTCAAGATTTTTAACTTCGCTTGTAAAGAAATGAGAAAACAGCTGAAAAGTTTTTCCACATTTTCTTTTTTTCTTCTTGACAATTAACAATAGGTAACTTCTTCTTATTTTTAGATCCTACTTTAAAGCAGCAATTGTGCATATGTTGAACATACACATAAACATATAATTTATAAATTTCACATTTATCGTACATTCTAAATTTGTAATCCAGAATAAAGTAAATCAAAGATTTCAAGGATGCGTGAATAATTTCGTACTATAAACACTAAAAGTTTTAAAATACAAATACAAATATTTTTGTAAAATCAAGACTACAAATAATTTTGACGTTAAACCTGCCCATCTAACAATAGCAGAAACGGTTCTCTTTGGACCGTATATTTCCTGTCTAACTTTTTGATCCGCTGACCCAGAATCTAACCCTTTACCTGCACTCCTTTCGTTCTTTCCGAAAGGGTTAGCGGAAACTTCGACAACAATGAAAATCCTAAAAGGTGTTGTAGTTGTGGACGGGATTCACCTGTGAAAGGGTTAAGCCACCTTCCGCAACAATAGTCCACCAAAACGTTACTTCCGACAAGTGTCCTACATAAAAATTTAAACCTACATCCTAATTATCCGAAAAAATAACCTAATCTACAATCAAATCCAACCGGAAATAAAAACAATCATCCAATTTTCAATATTACAAAATAAATTCCTCGCAATTGAAATCTAACACCTGAAACTCTAAATTCTAAAATCGAAAGGTGTTTTCTGACATCACGTGATCAGAGCAGATGCAAGAATCTTATTTTTCAGATTCAGGTGAAAACGCAGAAAAATATCTCGCAAGGTCTTACGCCTTTATGGCAACCCTTGAAGCCTTCGCAAATCCGGAGCTTTCAGTGCAATCCGGATTCGTTTTTTTTTTCTTTTTGAGATCGAAACATCGAAGAAAAACTAATGTCCCTTTATGATTGCGTCCTTTCGCATTAGAGAACTCAGTCATCCGATACAGAACTCTTTTATGTTGGATCCTTGACCCTTTTTACCTGAAATTTCTTCACTCGTTCGTCCCCTAAAAATATAACCCACGAGGTCGTCACGCTGTGGAGGTGTACGATCAGAGGGTTTCGATTCGAATTCTGCCCTTGAACTGGATTCTATTCAATCTTCCCCCGAAAATGCGGTGCCTGCACCGGGACACACATAAGATATGCATCTAGGATTTTCAATAGGGACAAAATAACGAAATTCCAGTGGAGATTTTCGTGATTTGGAATAATATTGCATCCCTTTTGGTCCGTCAAAGGATGGAAAGGGTCCAGGTCTATGAATACGGATTCTTTTATTCGCCGATAATCTCTGGACCGGTCCTCGACAAAGAATATACCCTGTCATGGAGAGATGGACGCTCTGAAGCTTTTATAATCTTAAATAAGCGAATAGGCATCTTACAGTTCGTCAGACATTCATAAATCCGCAAATTTAGAAGGGGATATAAGCTCTGGATCAAAAGGTTCTCCGATTGCAAAAAAGAGTTTCGAATTATATTTTTGAGATTTTAGTTAAAGACAAAATTGATTGTCAAATTCGAATTGAAGACGCAATTTATAAGAAATATTTTTAAAGTTCTTGATTCACTTACAAACAAAGAGAATCTTAGTTTAAAATTAATGAAGCACATTATATCAATTTTGATTTTAAAACGTTCTGTCAGGCAATAATAAGTAATCATAAATCAGTAAATGTGTGGAAGATATTGAAGAATCTATTGACAGATTTTAAAACTTACATCGTTTTATTTTAGAATAAAACTAGTTAATGTAATGCATTAAAATAAAAAAATGTATTTTTTGATTCCAATTTAAATGCAAACAGAAGAGATTCTAGAATTTTCTTCAAAACCAAATTTTAGTCTGAAAATCCAAAGTTCAAGATTTCAGACTGAATCGTATTAAATCCGCATAATGTTAGCGTTAGAGAATATTTATCAGTAGAACAAACTTATTCGGTCAGACGGACGAAAAGTGAAACAATGAAGAATAAACAGACTTAAACTCTAAAAAGGATTGAACTACAAATTAAACAAGAGGCCTTTGGTCTGTTTTTAGCTTTGGTATTATTTAATTTGTTACATATGTAGTCTAAAAACTAAAAGATTATGGGAGGAACTAAATTAATTCCAGCTTCAGTCTAAACAGTTAGATAAAACAAACTCAAGCTCGAGTCTATATTAATATAACTTATAAAACAGATATAAAAGAAACCCAACCTCCTACTTACTCTGTTTATTTCTAATCACATATTACAAAGTTTAATATTTACATCAACCCTAAATATTATAATCATGTTATCAAAAATGAAACCTTGATAACATAATGAAAGGTGATACTTAAGATCTCACGTATGAAAAGCGAAAACTGTCGACATTCTAGTCAAGTTTGACACCAAAGTAAATTGAATTGAGAAGTCCAGAATTATTTTTTGATTACACTATAATGTTTCTGAACCGTCATTACGAAACAAAAGCGAGAGATGAGTTCCTGAGCTACCGGGATGTTACATAAAAAAAATCCCTTACAAATTACCTTCCACATCTTATCCATCAATCCAAACTACATAAAGTACGTCTGAACAGTAAAATACTCGTTAAAAAGTCAGTCCAGTAATTCGAGAAGTAATTCAGAGCGATTACACGCGGGTCCGCCCTAATAACCGAAATTCGAAAAGACGTGAGGTAGGAAAAAAATAATTACATGTAATAAGATGAATCCTGGGGAAAGGGAAAAAGAAGCGAGAGGGAAGTGGTAAGAAGAAAAGCATATTAGACCCTGTAAGATATAAATTCATCCCGTTCCCCTCTGTCGAACTCTCGGCGCGTCGAAAAGAGACGATATGAAATTCCAATTATAAAGATCCTTATCCCGAAAACCGGAGCCCCTGATGCCGTCCGAAAACGATTACGGGCGTCATATATAGTATAATATACCATAGAGATGAGAAACAAAAAAAAATGTGAATACGGTAGTCGCTCGACTATTTTTATCTGGAAGCTAAAAGCCGATCCTTTTTCATTTTATCCCTTCTGTTTTTTTTTACTTTTTTGTCGTGTTTTATCTTCTCATCGTCTCCGCCTAAAATCTCACTTGTTTGAGAGACAATATAGATGTGCGATGGTTTGGTTTTGACTTTAGAGAGATAAAAAAACGTCTTATCGAAGTTGATATTCTTTTATCAGCAGAGGGTGACAGGGATAGGAAACATTTTTGTAAATGATGTGAAGATAATTTCCTTTGGGAAAAATATATTTTCGATTTGAAGTTTATCAAAAGATAATGTTCAGAAACTAATTGTACAAATTTTAAAACTGGGTTTCAATTTTCGAGGATTTTCGTAAGGTAAAAGGGTTCAGAAAAATAATTTTCTTTTTAAGAATGATATTACGTGAGAATAAAAACCGAAAATCATGTTGTAACCTTGTAATAATATTTTTCATGGTCAATATATCTGTCCCTACTAAGCAAAAAATTGGATTTTAAAAGTTTGCATTTTGTGTAAAATTTATTCATTACACAATTTGGTTTGTAAGAAGTGGAATTTATTTTATCTGTGTACAAAAAGAAAATTGCAAAATTTCTCTAAAACTCCTCAGAAATTGTTTAGAATCCTGTAGAAATTATTTGAATATTTCTAACTGTTGCATAGTGGTTCAGAATTGGATTTTTGTGGACAAATGCGATCAGTCTGTAGGCCACAATTTTTTTCCGAGTAAAAACAAACAACAAAAGTAGAAAAAATGTTATTTTCAGAAAAATCATTATTTTAACCAGGAAAAAATGATTTGTGTAAACTGAATATCGAGTAAAATCAATTCATTTACAATTAAAGTACGTAATTAATAGATTTGAGGAGTAACTTAGTTGTTATAAATAAATTTTATAAACAATTACTTTAATGTGCCATTTTAGCACCGGAAAAATTTTTCTTCAGTATATTCGCTGAACTTTATCACAAAAGTGTCATCTAGAAACAAAACATTAACAAAAATTAAGAATTGCTCTTTTTATAAACAAAGTTTGCGAACATATACCTATTCGAATTTGTCATTTTCAAGTAGAAAAAGAGTATTTCCTCGCTCCAAATTACTGAGATTTGTTAAAAAAGTGTCAGCTAGTAACAAAACATTGCCAAAAATTAAGAATTTTTATTGTTATAAACAAATGCTTTAAACAAATACTCGAAATTGACTTTTTCAAACTGAAAAAAAGTATCTTCTGACCTAATATTACTGAGATTCGTCAAAAATTAAGAATTTTTATTGTTATAAACAAATGTTATAAATAAATACTCAAAATTGACATTTTCAAACAGAAAAAAGTATTTTCTGGCTCAAAATTACTGCAGTTCGTTATGAAAGTGTCATTAACAAAACATTGACAGTAACAAAACATGCGAAATTAAGAATTTTTATTGTCATAAACAAATTCATAAATAAACTTTTAATTTTCATACAGTTCTTTAAGGTCAGGGTATTCTACTCTGATCAATTCTGATTGAAATTTTACTGATTTATTTTCAACTACAAAAATGAATCGACAATAAAATATTTTCTTTGCTAATAAAATTTGTTCATGATATTTTGTACAATAATTTGCTTTGTCATTACACAAAACAGATCGTAATAAATATCAAAATTAAAGAACGCTTTCATAACGAACTGCAGTAATTTTAAGCCAGAAAATTATTTTTCTGCTTGAAAATGTCAAATTTGAGTATTTATTTATAAAATTTGTTTATAACAATAAAAATTCTTAATTTCTGACAATGTTTTGTTTCTGGCTGACCCTTTCGTAACAAGTATCAGTAATTTTGAGCGAAAACATATATTTTTTCTACTTACAAATGACAAATTCGAGTATGTTTATAAAATTTGTTTATAATAACAATTCTTAATTTTTGACAATGCTTTGTTACTGACTGAAACTTTTAGAACAAATATCAGTAATTTTAAGCCAGAAAATACTTTTTTTCTGACTGAAAATGTCATATTTGAGTATTTGTTTATAATAATAACAATTCTTTATTTTTGACAATGTTTTGTTACTAGCTGACACTTGCATAACAAATTTCAGTAGTTTTGAGCGAGAAAATACTTTTTCTCTACTTGAAAATGACAAATTCGACTATATGTTTATAAAATTTGTTTATAACAATAAAAATTCTTAATTTGTGTGAATGTTTTGTTCCTAGATGACACTTTTGTAATAAATTTTAGCAATTAGAGTAATCGCTATAATGATTGGCTCCCTTAAACAATGATTGGACACCTTCAAACTGTATATTTATTGAGAAATACATGCAAATAAAACTAATAATAAATAGGGCAAAGAATACCGATAACAATCTTGCACTATTTATTAGTAATTTTATTTTAAAATATTTTTTTTATCAAGTATATTTTAAGGAAAAGGCCAATCATTGGGGAGGAGACCAACAATTGTACCGATTACCCTAAAGTGAAAAAAAATTTTCCCGTGCTAAAATGGCACATTAGAGTAATTGTTTATAAAATTTTTTTATAACAATTAGGTTACTCATCAAATGTGCGTACTTTAATTGCAAATGCATTGGTTTCACTTGATATTCAATTTATACAAATTATTTTGGAGAAACTTAAAAAAGTTTTTTTTCGTTTTTTTCCAAAAACCGAAATAACTTTACCATTTTTATTATTTTTTAATTTTCTTAATGGATTTCGAAAGTGTTAGAAAAATTTAACAAACTGGAATAAGGAAATTCTTAATATCTAAGAGTTAAAATAATGATTTTCCTGAAAACGACATTTTTTCCACTTTTGTTGTTTACATAGAATTTTGCAAAAACACAAAATCAAAAATCGGCCTCAAGGAATCACTGGAGAATTTCTTCAGCTGCAATTTGAAAAAATGAAAGTCTAAATCGGAAATAAATTGTGACCTGTAAACTGATTTGTCCGCAAAAATCCAATTTTGAATCACTGTGTGCTGGGCCAATTTTTATATTAAATAAGTAGCACATACTAAAAAAAAACCCTAAGATCTAAATATTTCAAATATTTTTTGCAAAATTTACATCTGCATTTATAAAAAAAATTAATTCCTCCTCAGCTTTTCAACTTGACAGTTCAAAATCACCGAGATTAAAAACTGGGCAAAAATGAGTCGGAATCATGAGTGGTTTGTTTTCAACACACAGACAGTCTCTAAATCTAAATTATCCCTTCATTTCTTTCTCTTTCCTCTTTGCAATTCATGTCTTTTTTGCAAGCCTCCTTCGCTCTCTTCGGATTTTCTCGGGAGCTCAGGCGATTCATTAGCATATAAATAATATTCGCACAACAGGAGCGTATACAATATACATATAGTGCGATCTAACCGATCGAATATACACTGCCTTGCTTCAAGAAAGAAGAATATGGACATTGGACAAGTATGGAGTGAGAGGTAGAAGGAAGGCAAGAAAGAAAAGCAAAAGGGAATCTCAATCCATCCTAAAACAGTAGTGGTGACCCCCGGGGCTGAAAGGCACAGGTCTGAACAAGAAGTCCCCTCTGACGTCACCGGCAGGTGCAAGCCCAACTATGTCTCTCTCTTTCTTCCTTTTCTCTCTCTCTCTCGATCACCTTCCAGTCCCTCTACTCTTTTTTTCCTCCTTTCTTTCTTCACCCTCTCTTCTCGCGCACACGTGTAATCATACCGATTTCAAGATCCCAGATACCCCGACACCAAGGCCAGATTCAGTTACGCTTGGTTAAGTATTCCTTAAGTGTTCCACAACGTTCGAGCTGCAGCACCACCACTAATCGTTCATGCGATATCTTCGAGATTAGACGAATTCAGAAAGCACTCGGTGTTGCGTTTCTATTCGAAAAACTGTCCTATCGCCTCCATCACCTCAGCCTAATTTGTATTGGGAATAGATTATGACAACTATCCCGTTTACTTTTTTGAAAGTCTAATAGAATTCGAAATTTGGGAATAATTTGTGGCACACAGTGCCACTAACTGACCTCGTCGACTCAAATATTTAAAAAGAGGGTCTCGTATTTATTTTCTTCCTTAGACTCATGTTTATTTTCTTCTTTAGAGTAGAGTGGCATTTTCGAAAATATGTGGAATAGATTGAATAGAACAGGCAAGTCCAACTCGACAAGTGCAGGGACCAATAATAAAATGACTCAGTACACAGTAACAGTAAAATAATTTCAATTTCAAAGAGAGTTTTCAAAAATAAAAAAAGTTTTTTTTGGAAAGCTTGAGTTTTGAGGAATTTAGGGTAGGGTTAGCCAGATAGATATGGCCCGCGGGCTACGAGTTGAATTTAGCTGGAATAGAATCGGAGGTGACTTGACTCAACGTGAGAAAAGTTTTGAGAAAACAGTTGCAAGCAAGTAAAATGAAAAAAAAAAAACAAAATAGGAAATATTCAACCAAAATAATAGGGAAAATATTTTGTTCAGATCAAAAGAATCATTTGCTTGTTGTAAAGGTAAATTGTAAAGCATTTAGTGGTAACACTTTTAAGGAAGATATCCAAATTTAATTAATGTAAGGTTTGTCCCAATAATAAACTGTAAAGCATTTGAAGACATGAGAATGATAACTCGTTAAAGACCATTTGAAGTTGACCCCTCAAATAATAGTTGAAATAACCTAATTTAGGGGCCAAATTTAAATGGTCTTTACCGAGTTGTCATTCTCATGTCTTCATTTAATGGTAACACTTTCAAAGAAAATATCCAAATTTAATTAATTTAAGGTTTGTCCCAATAATTTGTTATCAATTTTGATAGACAATAACTACAGAATTAAGAACATTAATCATCGTAATTAATTATTAAACAAATAATATTGCATAACAAAGAAAGCGTACCTAAAAATGTAAAAATCCATATCTACAGAATAAAGATATAAATATTCTTTATCTAATAAATATTCTATTACTGAAAATTTTGATCATTTCAAATTAAGGATATTCGACGTCCCTGATTTTATAATTTATTTTCTTACTTGGGAAAATATCGTAATTATGGAATGCAGTATAGCAATATTTAATAATTCATTGCTCATAATATCAATTTTCCCTTTCGAACTTTTCTTTCAATAGAAAAAAAGGAGTCGTATAAAATTACAAGCTATAATCAGAGTACAAAAAGATACCGATCGATTGGAGACGAGATCTAATTAATTAGGATTCGATTGGGAACCGGTTACTTGAATCTATTGCTATTCGGTGTAGCCAAACAGAACTATTAGTAACCAGACAAGATGGTTCCGAGGGTTCACTTCCAATATTTCCAAAGCAAATCGGTAAAGAATAAACAAAACAAAATATCTTAAATACGACGTTTGTCTAAAGACTTTTTTTTCAACAATGAATATTCTTGGAGATAATTAGAAAATTTGAAACACGAATAGAATGCTAAATGACTTTTTTTCATTGTATACTTGACAAAAACAATGTAAAATTTATTGCAAGAGTACAAAAAAAATCAGACTGGTTCAAAAATTGGTTATGAGAATTTCTAACAGTATTATTTTTAAATGAAACTGTAACAGCAGTTCAGTTTATATTTCATGGGTTTTGATAATCTCTAACAGTGTTATTTTTAAATGAAACTGTAAGTTTCATAAACTGTTCAGTTTATGTATCCGTATTCCTTAAATTTCCTTAAAATTAAAAAGTAAAAATCAATTTTTAATGGCAATAAACAAATAATGACGTACCAAATAAATTATGTTCTCTTTTCTACAAAGTCAGTTTTCGAATAGCATACTTTATTCAGCAGATCCCAAATAAAAATGTACGAACACGTAAAATGTATTTATCCACAAAGTCTCGAAAAGCTAATGTTAAATCTATCGACTCTAAAGTAAACTCGCGCCTCAATAACACAATTGACTATTTCTACTCGTCAGGTAGAGGTAGACGGACAAGAAGAGGAAGAGACAATCACAAGATTTTCAAGGTAGACGCAATAAACTCGAAACTGTTTGCGAATGAACCTTCGAGTTTCACGATACCCGAAAGAAGGAAAAGTCACGAAGACGCGAGATTTTTACAATTGAGGAAATTATTCGACGTCACGAGGGGTTACTGGCAGGTTGTTGTGGAAGCACGTACTAAACTTCACCTGCTGAGACCTTGCAGCAAGTGAAAACAAATTGTTCCATGTACCTGTTCGTTGAGGGTCCGGCCGTCATTTACGATTTACTTTAACAGGATTCAGGAGGGGAAAGCAGAAAGAGAAAAAGAAAGAGGGATCATGAAACACCCCTGTTACTGCTTCGAGGACCCACCCCAATCAGGGACCCTAACAACGGTTTCTCTTTCGACCCCAGCAGGTTCCGTGGGTTCAGGTGGACTACTCAAATATTCTGAGTACATTTGCTTTACGGCTTAAAGTTTAAACTTTTAAACTTTCTGAAACTTGGTATCAGCATAATTGGAGGTATAATTTTAAAAAATATATTTTTTATACACAACATTTGAATAATAAATCCGAATAATGAAATGATTTTGGAGGATTATGTATTATTATTAATTTTTTAACTCACGTTTTATCAATTTGAAAGCAACTTTCTATTAACAATTTTTTGTAACTGTATTGGTTTAATTTAATTAATTTTATTTATAGAGTTACACTATCTCTTAGACCTTAAATTAATTTATTCCTAAAACAGAAAATAATATTTGAAAATCTACATTTTCTGCTGCTTTGTTATAGAATCCACAAGACTTAGACAAAAATTAACATACAAATTAATTTTCCCGATTTCTCATTATAAAACTTCTCGAACACAAAAAAATGAACCCGGAATCTATGATGATTTAAGAACTCAAAAAAAAACTAATTTTTTCAAGTCACTTCTTGCCTTAGGTTAGGAATTTACAATAACCCTTTTTCCTAATAATGATCATCTTTAATGATCTGGTGATAAGCAATTATGACGTTTTGCTCCTCCTCCCATCATCTCATTTTAATACAATATTATAAGTTCCACCTATATCTAATCTAAAGAAGAGATTCAAAACCAGAATGAAAAAGCTACCCCATGGACAGAAGACAGGTAGGAAATTCTTCTCGATTAGATCGAAAAAGAAAAAGGATTGAGTGGAAAAATAATGAGGATAGCTTCTATCTATCTAGCTTACGGTAAAATTTTTTATGCGTCTGAATTCTGACCAAGGGATAATGTTTCGAGAAAACCAATCGTAAATGGTAAAAATCAGTCAAGGGACCCCATAGGGATAGGGATCGACCCGATGTTCTTAAGTGAAAGAAAAAACAGTTCTTAACGAGTTTCCAGGATGCTTGACGAAATCTTCGAATTTCTTTACCTAACTCCTAACGCCAGGCCGTAACCTTCTTTGCTAAATTTCTAGACGAGTCTGGAGTCTGGACCGTGCAAAGATTTCCAGACGTCGACTATACGGAAACAAAAGCAATGTCTAGTATCAGATTTCAAACTTATGAGAAACACTGAACTTTATTTTTGAAGGGAAAATGAAAAGCGAAAGTTTTTAGCTTTCTCTTTGCAAAAGGAAATTTCCAATTCATATTTAAAGTGAAAATTAATACTTTAAAAAGATCAGATTTTTTTTGTAAATTAAGCTTTATTCAAACCTTATATGGGCTTATGAAAGCTACATAGTAAGATTAAACTAATTATAAAGAAGAGAGAAAAAAAAGTAAAGCGCAGATTCGAGTAATTTGCAAGAAAGACGAATTTAGATAAGATCAGAATTTTAACACGAAATTCGAAATAATTAGATGAATAAAAAAATAATTTCAAAAATAATTATTATGACTATTCATTAAATATGATTTAAAATTTTCAGACCCTAAGCAGCTTGATAATTATTAATTTTACTTTTCTCAAACAATGACTCACCCTTTCTCCTTGCGCACGAAAATTATTGAAGAGATTTTCAAGACACTTACCTGAAACAGAAAAAATTCAACATGAAAATTACGATATACACTGAAGCTCCGATTTAAGGCCGGTTTCAGGGGTTGCCTGAATGGCCTTGTCCTTAAATTGGAACTCTCTAAACGTAAGCAAGTCAGAGCCGTATCCATATGAACTATTTCTGTTTGATTTTTGCCACGAGTGAAAAATATTGTTTAAATATAAGTTTAATTTAACGTTTACTTTACTGTTAAGTTTGATTTAGTTATTATTTATGAATTATTGCACATAACGCATAACCAAAACACTGAAAACGAACTGATGCGAACCGACGGAATTCTACTGCGTCACTACTGCGCACTTTGTTGCTGCGCTACTTGCGCAACTCCGGTGAGCTCCGAGCTCGGCTTTCTCGTTCCCTTGGACCCTTCACCCAAAAATCAAATTCCTGGAACCCCTATATCGGTCCTAAAGAAATCGGAGCTCGAGTGTAATAATACAAATAACAAATGTGAATACATATTGAAAGCATTACAGATAATTTTACATCAATTCCTATTCTCTAAAGTCTAAATCTAAATCTAAAAGTAAGGGTAATTTCTTAAAAGTAACTAATTTCTTAAAGATAGATTTCTTAAAGGTAAATGTTTCTTTCGAAGGTCCTGAGTCTAAATCAATTAAAAGTAACTGATTCATAAATAAAAAGTGTGTCAAAGATTCACTCGGTTAAAATTTAACAGATGTTCAGATAAAATCTAATTCCTTTTTTAGACAAAAATACATATATTCTAAATGTGAAATCCGATTGAAAAAGATAACCCTGAAGTTTTGAACATTCAAATAAATGAAATACTTTTTCTCAACTCAAAGTCTTGAAATTTTTTTCCAGTTATAAATAAAAAGGAATTGTAAGCTTTTATACACAGTAAACAAATGATTAAAATTGTTACACCTAAAAATGATTTTGATTAAATTTAGTAAAATTTGTCTGGATTTAGGCAAAATTGATTCTGAATCCATGATTCAATTCTGAAATTCAAGTATGTAACTTGGTATTAAATTCAAACCAATATTGTTTGAATTAAGAAAAAACTTTATTGAATTTAATGTAAACTATTTTAAAGTGTAACAATTTTAAGTATACTAATACTAATTTTTAGTTTTGTGGCTTTGGGGTCCGTAAATGATGAAGAAGATTTATATTTCCATCAGACGTTTCGG
>JBAGKK010003362.1:0-12522 GCA_037177015.1 Euceroptres primus | reverse complement strand
TTTCGCCAAATTATTTTGAAATTATAGAAATAATTGGAAAATATCGAAAAAGACCCTTAATTTCGTTCGGATCCCTGATTTAAATACGTTCTAAGGAAATATCGTTAAAAATTGTTAAGAAGTTGAATTTAAGATATCACATTCGTTTAAAATTCTTGAAAACTATCAATGTACCCAAACTTTCTGTCGGAAGTGTAGGGCAATCGGTTATACAAATTCTAGATGGCTTTTTGGGAAAAAATCGAAAAAAATAGGATTTTTCGAAATGCTGTATCTCGGAAAGTATTGGTGCTAGGACATTTTTTTCCAAATTTCTTAGAATTTTGTCTACTCTCTTTCCTCTCTCTACCTTTTTTTGCTAAAATCCATAGGAAAGCAACAATCCACGCATATGTGATTTTTGACACCTTTTTCAAAAAATATTCCCGGGTTCCGGTCCGAAATTCATGTCACGAAACCAGATGGTATTTAAGTGACACAAACTGAAGCGATTAAGCAAAAAAATGCGCTAGTGAGTTAATACGGAATTTCGTCTCCTTTTTCCGACAATTTGACTGGACTGATAGAAATTGTGACGAATGTAAGTGAGAATTGAATGTTTTAACGAGAATAATTCCAGACCAATATTGTAGAATTTTAGAAGAAGAAGATTTCAATACTTAGGACAGATAGTCCATTTCATGTCAGTCATGGATTTTCCTGTAAAGTATCCAGGAGTAATTTCAAATGAAACGTCCAACGGACACAAACGACGGGACAATTGAAGCATCAATAACAGAGAAACTTGGATGTTTTTCAGCGAGGTCTTCCGCCACTGACCAGATCGAGCTAGGAAAATGAAAAAAAAAGCAAATACTGCTGCCAGTAGTGACACTCCAATATCTGAACATATGTATGTGTGTTTATTGTAAATATATGTATATGTTTGTATTTATGAATATTGTGGTATAAAATACACCTCAGCTAGATTTGTACGAAACTCGTTTGTACTTGTCTGCGCCTCGACGTTTCTACATACTACAAAACGTTCGCGATTGTCGAAAGTCTGGTTGGGAATATTTGATTCAAAAGCGTGCCGCCTGTATGCGACCAGAATACGATTCAAATCCCGGCAAAAGCGGTCGTTTATCTGCTCGCGGCCGCATAATAATGCAGAGTGTCTATCTGCCTTGTCACTATTTGCTTTAGGAATAAATCTGATAATGGCCTTTGAATGAAATTGAAAAATATTGTTACATCAGATACGAATGAATTTTAATGGTTGTTGTGTTGCAGAATCAAGGACATTTTATTTTAGTTCATGAATTTAACAATCCTTGTGGATTAAAGAATAATGAGTATGGTTAATAAATGCTTTAAGTTGAAAATAGTGTAACATAATCTCTGATTGGTTAAATTGAAAACTCAACCAATATTTGCTATTGAATATAAAAATATTTAAAACTTAAAATATTCATATGAAGGTGTCTCACAGATAGAAAATTTTCATTAGTTATAATTTAAAATATAATATTTAAAATATAAATATTTAGCTTTGAATTCAAAGAATTTAATTATATATAAGTGCATATAGCAAAGCTTGACGATTTTATTTACCACTGTTTTGTTATATAAAATTATAGCGATTCTTGTATAAGTTTGTTGAATTTATTCAAGCAATTGATTATAATTTTATTCATAAAGATTGTTTAGGTATATTTTTTGCGTGCGTTCTTTAGTGCTTTTTGAATAATCCACAATTACTGGAAATTGTAATCTGTAGCTTTTAATTCATCTTACTGAAAAGTGAAACAAGGTTTTTTCGACAAGACTGAATTTTCAAGAACTTTTTAACAATGAAGATTCATGAAAAATCTTGAAATAGAACCGAAATTGTGGAAAAAACCTCCTTTTAGGATATAACTTTGAACAATAATATAAAGTATCTGATGTAAAATATTACAAAATTCATGTATTAGAGCATATTTTTTTCAAAATAATCACCGTTCCGGAAAAGTCAGCTTTGCCCTGAAATATTTTTTATCATCTTCCAAAATTTCAGGGCGAAATCTTCATTTTTATTTTAACATTAATGAGATCAAATATTAGAAATACACGGTGATGGGTCACGTGACTGGTAGATATTCTTAAAGTTTTTGCAACTCAAACTTGCTGAATAGCAAACATTTAATGTTCAAATACCTTTAATTTGAATATAAAATTGAAATGATAACATAAACACACTTTAAGTTTACAATTTTAAATAACAATTAATTAATCAGAACTGAAACGATTAGGATCAATAAAAAATTATCCACTATGATGGAGAATTAATTAATTAAAATGCTAAAAGCATGAGATTCATTCAATTATTCATTATATTATCCGCTTATTTATCAATTATAATTTTAACGATGAGATTTTAGGAGCTTCTGTTCTTGTAATAAAAATATAATGACCATTTTTCATAGGGCATAATATTATGGAAAAAACTATTTGGATTTGATCAGCTACAAACTTTAATACGACAATCAACGAAAAAAAATTCATTACCAAATGGAAGAAATAACATTTTCGAAAATATAACCCTCTTTGTTATCAATGCAGTTTTCATCTGGTGATCGAAACTGTAAATTTGTAAATACGACTTTTTCACGTAAGTATAAGAAAAGCCGAAAGAAAGGTAGGGAATGTGATTGTTTGCCTTCTAATTTGTTTTCTCTTTTTTAATATTTTTTTGGTATAAAAAATTTTTCTCTAAATCCATTCCTAATTCTTTTCAAATAAAATTTATTTAAACAATTTACAGTAAGTTGAAAAAGAAACAATTAGGAGAAAATAATAGAATTTATTGAAAAATTTTGAAAAAAACGCTGTTGCAGTAAAATTATGTAAATTGCAGTAAATTGCATGTTTAAACAATTGGAATTGAATTTAACAGTACATGTTGACTCTGTTAATCGATTACATAGGTCGTAGCATTCCAAAAAAAACTATTGAGTCACGATATTCTGTGAAAAAAATGTTTAAACAAATAAAATTGTTTAAACAATCACAAGTTTCTTAAGAAAGAAATAAAATCTTGTATCTGATTTATCTATTAATGAGGATCAAAACAAAGACAATTGTTAAAAAGTAATAATTAAGGACAATATTCCGAGAAACTCACATTATTCTCTTATGGGCAATTCTTTTGTTAGTTACGTTACAGTTTACGCACATTTTTCGAAATAACTTTTTTGTTTATTTTTTTGAAAGTTCGAGTTTTAGTTCATTTAAAGGCACTAAAAAACCCTTCAAAATGAGCACTCAACTGAAAAAAATTTCAATAGAAGCCGAGAAATTACAATTTAAGAGCGTTAGAACGTTACATTTTTTCGGTGAAAACGTGTAACGTTCCAACGCTCTTGAAATTGGAATTTCTCGACTTCTATTGAAAATTTTTTTTCAGTTGAATGCTCATTTTGAAGAGTTTTTTAGTGCCTTTGAATCAACTAAAACCGGAATATCCAAAAAAATAACGAAAAAAAGTTATTTCGAAAAATGTGTGTGAAAATGTAACGTAACCAACAAAAGAATTGCCCTTATGTGTGTGCATTTTAGGGTCCCATAAGCTTGATAATAGATGGATTCATATTCCTTGAGGAGTTTTCATCAGATGACGTAAGTCAATACTTGATTATACATTTTCACATTTTAAAATGAATTTTAAAAAATTTAATTTTTTCCCGCGTTATTCTTATGGTAAACTTCAAAGGCATACAGGCAAGAGTAAATATTAACCAATTTCAAAAAAATACGTGTTCACTTTTTTCGGGAACCTCGCAAATCTAGGCTAAGGCGTCAAGAAAATTCGAACCTTTTATTTTTCTGGGACATCCTACTGTGTAGAACTGTAGTCAATAATTCATTATTGAAATAATAATTAAATAGAACATAAGCACAAACGTGTAACAGAAGTACAGTTTGCAATATTACAGTATTTTCTTTACAGTATTTATACATGTATGTATAAATACTGCTGAATTTTTCAAGAAACGTTTAACACACTGAACTACGATTCCCAAAATAACTAGGATACATCACCAATTAGCAATTAGAAAAAAGAATAAATAAATAATTGAAGTTCTTATTTTTAGCAAAACTGGATTATTATTTTCATTTCAATGAAATTTTTTCTATCATTTTTCATATGCTATCATATTTCTGTTATTCAAAATATAAGCTTATATTTGAGCTCATGTGAGATTATATTTGAGCTCATATTTGCTCATATGATGTAAGCTCATATGATCTCTAATATGAGTTCTAATGTAAGCTCATTTGATCTCTAATATGAGTTCTAATGTAAGCTCATATGATCTCTAATATGAGTTCTAATGTAAGCTCATATGATAACTAATATGAGTTCTAATATAAGCTCATATGTGCTCTAATATAGGCTCCAATGAGCTATAATACACTGAACGCGCGGTTCTTTGCCGCGCGAAAGACTGCTTCCAGGAAGTAGTTTATACATACTAACACATTCAAATTTGGGCAAGCGGTCCGAGGGGACGAGAAAAGCTGAACTCGGAGCTCAGCGGTAGCGTAGCAACAAAGTGCGCAATAGTGACGCAGTAGTCTACGCGTCGGTTCGTATCAATTCGTTTTGAGTGTTCTGGTTATGCATTATGTGTAATAATTCATAAATAATAACTACATCAAACTTAACAGTAAAGTAGACGTTAAATTAAACTTATATTTAAAAAATATTTTTTACTCGTGACAAAAATCAAACAGAAATAGTTCATAAGACCCTGACTTGTTTACGTTTAGAGTCACTCGCTTTAGTGCCAAGGCCATTGAGGCAACCCCCGAAGCCGGCATTAAATCGGGCTTTCAGTGTATAAGCTCATATGAGATTTAATATGAGCTTATATGAGCTACAATATAAGCTCATAACCTAAATTTTGAAGAGTCCAGAAAATTCTTCAAGATTGTGGAAGTCTTTTGTAGATTTTGAAGAGCTCTGAATGATTCTGCAGAATTCTCGAAATTTTGCAGTTCAGAATATTCTCCTCTAGAAGATTCTATAAGCTTGTAGAGAAATTCAGATTCAGAAATTAGTTTGTAAAATTTTAGCATATGATTGGGGATTCTCGGCAGAAATTAATGTTTTTATAAAAATAATAATACCTTTTTATGGAAAATTAAAGTTTGTAAAATTTTGGGTTATATCAGGGTTTTTCGCGGGAAGTTATCTTTATTGAAATATGATCAGAACCTCCTGATGAAAAATTACAAGTTTGTGAAATTTTAGGTTATGTTAGGATTTTTCGAGGGAAATCAGTACTTTTATAGAAATATCAGTATCTTTCGATGGAAAATTACAAGTTTATAAAATTTTAGTTTATGTTAGGGTTTTTCGAGGGAGAAATGAATATTTTTATAGAAACATCAGATGGAAAATCACAAACTTGTAAAATTTTAGGTTACGTTAGGGTTTTTCAACAAAAATTGATATTTTTGTTTCTGTAAAAGTATTCATTTCCCTTGAAACACCCTAACATAACCTAAGATTTTACAAACTCGTAATTCCATTACCGACTTCATTGACTTTTAATAACGAGCATTCTTATCTTATAAACTCGTACTTCTATGTTTAAATTTCTGGGGAAAATAAACTTTGGGAGAATTAAAATTTGGGGGAATTGAGATGGTACCCGATCGGTTTCGAAAATTCGACATTCGACATGCGTCCAAGTCGGATCGAATTTTTCCGATCCGATTTCTACACTGATCGGTGTCGAAAAATTCGACATTCGAAAAGCGTGAGAAGTCGGTTTTCCATCAAATCGAATTATTTTGCACACCTCTAGTTTTTAGCAGAGGAAACGTTGCTTATTACTTGGTCCTTTCGAAAAAAATAACATAATTGATAAAAAAACAACAAATATCAAGTTATTCTAAAAGAGGACCTAACGATTTTTTTCAAATTCGGTAAAAATACTTAGGCGGCATTCCCAAAACATAATTTCTGGTGCACAAACATTAGCCTGCTCAGTTAAGTGAAACTTGGTTGAGGAGGCGTGATCTGCAACAAATCTTATCCTTAGTTTTTTCAGTCATGAACCAATACAAAAAAGGTTCAGGAAGAGTTCTTTAAAGCAGTAAACACGTGGCAATGATCTACTAAAATAGTTTCAGTAAATCGAATTGGATTTGCCTTTCCCATGAGACACATTAAACCGGGACTATCAGTGACATAGAAAAAGTAACAGCCGATTAAACCGAGTGTATACGTTTATATTGGAAGTGGAGGGACTGATCGAGCGAGTTCAGCAGTTGGGACACCGTCAATATCCGGGGGCCATTGCAACGTGTCCACGTACTCACACATACGTTGGTACCAATCTCACGTATTAAACACGTGATCGTACTACCTACAGGTGACTATAGTCTAGACCGATACCGATTTACATATGCTCACGTGAGCGTACAGAGGTCAACAGACAAACTGGCCAGCGAATTATCACACTTATCAGCGATCATCGTTGCTCCGGAAATTATACGAATCATAATATTATTCAGCTAGGAATTTGAGAAGAATACTGCTGATAATCCTGCATTTCTATTCCACGGATTCATTTCCGTTGCGGAAGTGAGTCGGTGTTTCATTGCTATCTCGAGTAGAAATTTTACTTTTGGGGTCAGGTGAAAAAAGGAATGAAACAATGAAAAGAGGAGAGTAAAAAATTTCAGCACAAGTGGGATTTTTTTAGAGGAAATATAGCTCGTGCTTACCTAGAAAATTTGAGTGAAAGAGTGAGGAAATGTTTAAATAGTAAAATACGGTGCACTTTTCATTACTCTGCAGCAGAGAGAATATGTTTAAGTTGAGCAAAAAAAGTGTAAAATGTCTGAGTTTCTGCATATGTTCCGGAAATGAGTACTGAAATGATGGAGTTAATTTCATAAACGTTGAATTTTTCATAATGTGGTTTCAAGATCCTTGTGGAAGAATTTAAATAATAATTTTATAATGCGAAGCTAACAAAATTTGATTTAAAGAATATGCTTAATGCTTATAATCTTTAAATTAAGGGGGTTGTACCATGTCTCGAGCCAAAAACTGCACTAGTTTTCTTTGAGAAATGTTTTCTTTATTTTCTAAGAAAATATTTTATTTAATGCAAATAATCCTTTTATTTACTAAAATACTGCTTAAAAGGAATACAAAAAAATTTTACAACAAAATATTAAATTGTTAATATTTTTAAGCAGCATGAAAAATAGCACTAAAAAAAAGTTGTCGCTGGCGTTGATGATTTGAACCCACTGGAACATGTGAAACAGAAAATTCCGAAAGATTCTTAATTTGTATGAGTATCGCTATCGCCAGTACCTCGGAAAATAATTTTTCTTAAAAATTAAAAAAATGGCGGCGATTTTTCTAAAAATGTCAAAAAATTACATTTTTCTACTAAGTTTTGTATTAAAAAACAGATTTATATTTTCAGTTTTGGCATAATCAATGTACCAGCGATAGTATATAAATAGAATACCTGATACTTATACAAATTAAGAATCTTTTGAAATTTTCTGTTTTAAGTGTTCCAGTGGGCTCAAATCATCAACGCCAGCGACATCAACTTTTTTTAGTGTTATTTTTCATCCTGCTTAAAAATTATTAACAAATAATTATTTTTTGTAAAAAATTTTTCTGTATTCTTTTTGATTAGTATTTTAGTAAATAAAAAGATTTTTTGCATTCAATAAAATACTTTCTTAGAAAATAAATAAAGAAAACTAGTGCATTTTTTGGCTCGAGACATGGTACTACCCCCTTAAATGTACTGCATTCCTATTTTTCAAAACTATAAATTATAACTTATTTGAATCTTAAGTCCTGAAAACACAAGGACAAAACCTCGAGGACTCATTTTACAGAGGAAAGATATATAACTGCGAAAAAATTCCTGAATCTGAGTTGCACCTCAAACTAGGATTTTCTACACAGTTTATTACCAGATCATACAATTTTTTCTGAAAATGGTGGAAGATGTCAGGTTTTAGAAATATAATCTTCTCTTTAGTTGAGGCGATTGATAGAAAAAGGGTATATGAGCCAATCTGTATAATAGATAGTACTAGATAGTACTAGCCAAATAATACAATCAGCAGAATCTTTTTTTGTAAACGTGTATCAACTTGCCCTTCACAAGTTCTGAAAAAAATATTATGATTTACAAATTTTTTGTATCTGAAAACATCTGAAACATCTGAAAAATGTATAACCAAAACAAAAGCACAAAAAATTGAAGGTTTTAACTAATCTTGTTAAAAATAATTTTCCCTCTTTTCAGCTATCTGTTAAGGTTTAATTTACATCAGTTTAAAAGTTGAAACTTCAAAAAAGGTTTTTAATTCGGCCTATTTTGATCTATTTTGTAATAATTTTCAATAGGTCTCGCTGACTCTAAAATGTTATTAATTATTATAAACATTAAAATATCAACATAAACTTGATACATTATGTATAAAAGGCTTGTCTAAATCGATCTAGACTATTGATGGAAAAAAAACCTACAAGTCTATCAGCACTTTTTCCATCAATAACCTCAATTATCATTCAGATAATTAATATACTCAATAATACTAATACACTCAAACCAATTCTTGCTAAATTAATCAGAATCTGCCCTTACTATGTTTTCTGATTAAAGTAATCAGAAATTATGGTTCTAATAACCAGAATTTGGTCACTTTAACCAGAAAAAATAATAAGGGCATCTTTGACCAGAAGTCTAGTTATTTTCATCAGACATTTTTTGGAGTGTATAAATAATAATTTTGAATGGCATAAAGGAAAAGGAGATTTAATCAAAATTTCTCTGATTCTTAGGGATGGAAGGTGAATTTTTGAGGTGTAGAGGTAGTTTGTGAACAAGGAACATTTTGAAAAATGTTTTATTTATATATTTGGTAGGGGAATCGGTACAATTATTGGCCCCCCTTAAACAATGATTGGCCACCTTCAAACTGTACATTTATTGAGAAATACATGCAAATAAAAGTACTAATCAATAGCGTAGAGTATACCGATAACAATCATGCACTATTTATTAGTAATTTTATTTGAAAATATTTTTTTATTAAGTATATTTTAAGGAAAAGGCCAATCATTAGGGGGGGGGGGTACAGCCAACAATTGTACCAATTACCCTCTGGAATAATGACATAGTGTCTAGTGTATAATTTATCTCATAATTTTTAATACTGATTCAAGCACAACTATTTTCATAAATGATTTCAAAACAATTTAAAAAAATTAATTCCTAATTTTTTTAAGATATTAGGAATCTACGTTTCTAAAAAAATACTTTTTTATTACAAAATAGTCTGTTACGAGTAGTTTTTTTATAATGAAATGAAAACTGAAATAAAATAAATAATTAAATAAAAAATAATTATAAAATTTTGATTTGATATGTCAGACTAAAAGACAAGTTTCATGTGATTTGTAGTGTGTAATAATAACACTACCCTGGACAATGAATAGTTATTTCTGAAGTAATTTTTCGCGCCTAAACCGAATCCGGCCTCAGAATTGCTCTACCACGTCAGGTTTTTGAGGTATCCTAACCGAAAAGTGCAAAAAACACTGTTTTTTGACATATTTGAGGTTATGTAGCATTGCGATTTTTTTTCTGAAAAAACTATACACAGAATCTTAAAGTATAAGTCTTCCCCTTTCGAACGCCGTTGAGTTTTCGCAAATATATTTTTTTTTCGCCGAGATATCGTATTTTGAAAATTTATTCGAAAGTGCATTAAGGTCCACGCGGACATCAAATAGTCGATTGGTTTTTTCATTAGGAAACACTAAAAATGTTTAAAAATCAATAACAGGTTAATGTTTCCTTATGTAAAAAGTCCTGCTCTTTCAGAATCCAAGGTTAGATTTTCAAAATTTTTTGAGAGAAATGCAATATGGCCGCCCAAAGTTGACTAAAGTTACAGTATCGTCTGTTCAACTTTTATGAACTATTTCTTAATTTAAATTTAAAAACAGCGTTATTAGTCGAGTTATATTGTATCCTCGAGATTCATAGTGATAAATAATATAAAAAAATGTTAATAACAATCGTATTGGATTCGACGGAATCAATATGGCGACGAAAATGCTAAACTTTGATAAAATAAATAAGTACTCGAGGGATAAATTGAGCTTTCATTATTTTTATTATTTAAAATTGTCATTTCAGAATTGATTTCCATATCTTTGGTCACAAAACAATCTTTTTTTAGAGGCATCAAAAGAAGAGAGAATTTTTTATTATATAATGAATTTTAATGGTTTAGTAAATATTAATAATCGGTGGGGAGATTTTTTCTGCGAAATTTATTAAATATTTTTCACAAAAAATTTAATGTCATCAATCTGTAGTATCCTAATAATTTCTCTGACGAGTGGATTTAAATTGGCCCCGAAACATGTCGGAATCCTTAGTAGTATAAGAAAGACGAAGAGGGAAATAGGAAGAGAGTGAGAGGTTGGTTTGATTGACTATTTTTTTCCCATTTTCTCTCCTTCTTTTTTTAGTGAAATATATTTATCTTTAATGAGCCGGAAAGTGTGATTTTGAGTAATTTGCATTTCATGTGTGAACCATTTTCTGTAAAGTTTCTTTTCTTTGCACAAAGTGGTTTGTTCAGAAGTGTAGATTTCTTAATACTTAAACAAATATAAGAAACAGACATATATACGATGGTAGTCTTGACCAGGGTTAAATATTCAGTAGAAGATGTAAAGAAGTAGATAGTATTGATTACTGAACAGTAATCAACACTGTCTACTTCTTTGCATCTTCTACTGACTATAAAAAACAGACATTAAGCCCCAGACTTTGTTATTGCTCACGAAATAAATTTTTTAAAAAGAATGGTTCTTAGTAGCCTAAAAAATTTCTAATTTCGATTTTTGTGAAAAAATCCGTTTAAAGAATCTTAAGTGCCTATAACCCTTTCTTTGGTCGAGGAATTTCGAATTACAAAACCAAATTTAGATTTCAAACTCTAATAAATAAGTCGATCCGATTTAAATAAATCGAAGAAAATCAAATATCCTTTCTCCTTTTTCTGGGACATCGTTTGAAGCATTTCATTCCACAAATGAGGAGAGGATTTATAACGGAATGTCAATGACATGGTGTCTAGTACTCTAGTGTATAATTTATCTTATAATATTTTAAACCTACTTAATACTCAAGCACACCTTATTTTGTAAATTATGTCAAAACAATTTTAAAAATTTTTAAGTTTTTTCAACTATCAATTGTTCGGACGTTAAAGAAGTTTAACACCATCGTTGAACATTATATACTAAAAAAATTAATTCCTAATTTCGATTTTTGTGACAGAACAAGAGCCTTTTAAAGAATCTCAAGTGCCTATAACCTCTTTGATCCAAGAATTTCCAACCCAAATTTAGATTTCAAACTCAGTGAGTTGAAATCCTGCACTAAGTCTGCGCAAGTTCTGCGCTCCTGAATTTTGCATTATTATTCGCTCTAAGTTTCTCTAAAGTAATGAAAATAAGTTACTGGGTGAATAATCAAGTCCACGCATAAACATTCATTCCCCCGTACCGATTCCAGAGACTTATAGTCACCCTTGCAAAAAGCCAAATTATCCAAATCGCCACAAAAGCTTGTACCTTTTGAAATCAGATTTAATACATATGTCCTATGATAATCCCAAACAAATCACAAAATAAAAAATATTATTGATAAGGAAACTTTCCTACGGCAAAAAATGAATCACCCTTAGAGAAAAAAAATCGCTAAATGAACCCTAATTGGTTGTACCTTTTGGAACCAAGTTTACAATATGTCCTATGATGACGCAAACAACATATCACAAAATAAAAAAAATTCTAGATACAGCAACTTCCCGTTGGCAAGAAAAATCGCTATTTAGCGATTGGTTTCTCTAAGGATGGTCATTTATTGAAATGTTGTTTGCCTTATACTTACATACTTTAAACGTGGTTAAACAATTAGGGTTCATTTAAGGATTTTTTTCTCTAAGGGCGGTTCATTTTTTTGCCGTAGGGAAGTTTCCATATCTACAATTTCATTTATTTTTTGATATTTTATTCTCGTCATCAAAAGGCATATTTTAAACTTGTTTCCAAAAGGTACAACCAATTAGGGTTCATTTAACGATTAGTGCTGCATTGGAGCGAGGCGATACGAGAATCCATCGAGAATTTACTTGATCTCAGTTTGCCATACGATACTCTAATATCGTATCACCTTATTCCTATCAAGATTTCTTAACAAAACAATCGATTGCAACGAGATTCTCGAATCTCATTTTCTTAAAAGTCTTTTTATTCCGGATATTTTACAATAAAAACTGTAATTTTCAAATTGAACCCAAAAATTGTGTTTTAGTGTTTTTAATATATTTCATAACTAATTTTTCATTATTATAAGAATATTAAAAATACAAATTTTATTTACATTTATTTTTCTATAGGAAACTATATATATA
>JBAGKK010003351.1:0-12523 GCA_037177015.1 Euceroptres primus | reverse complement strand
AATAATTATAATTTAAACATTCACATGTGGATAACAAATGGGGTTACTCAATTATTAGATAATGCTTTAATGGGGGCAGGTGTGTTATAAAATTCCGTATTCCATATTTGAATGACCAACAAATGATACCTGGGAAAATCTAGAAATACCTGGAAGAAACCTAGAAAATTCAGTGCATTTTTTTGCAGGATTTGAGTAGATTCCCTGAATAAGTGAGAAGGCTAAATAAGTGTCGACCTGTGATAAATGAAATTTTCCTTGAAGTCGAAAATGCACTCATATGAATTTCAAACTTTCTTCTGTTTTTTTCCAAAAAAGTTTTGAGATATTTAAATGTTTATTAAAGTCTTATTGTCAGTTTAAGGCAGAATCAATCTTTAAGCCAATATAGAATTATTGTAATGAGAAAGAATGCTCCCAAACCCAATTGTTTCAGCTTTATAGTGAAACAGGAAGAACATAGACGGAAGTGTGTTTTTAAAAAATATTTTTCTTCCTTTTTTTTTGCTTTTTAAGAAATAGACGTGCTTCACAAAGCTGGCACACTTGTTTTTCGTTCTCGTACAACTCGCACGTATCTAGAGGGGTTTATATCTACGTCACGCGCTGAGATGTGTAGCTTATAGTAAAACCTAATGCAGCTGCATGGAATTGTTACAAAGAAGTTTATCGTGATAGGACGCTGACTAAGGAAGACGAAAAGAGAACATTGTGGGAAAAGATATCACTCCGGAATTCACTTGTCGACGCAGCTCGCTTCTACGTGTATTTAACCCTTCGGGGATCGTTTTTACGTCCGTTATAAAGCGAAGTTTCCGCAAAGTCTGCCACTTCAGTTAGAAATGTAAAAGAGAGCACAATGCCGACTTGATGTTTTCAAAGTAAATATGGGATTTTTGAATAAAAGTGTTATTTCATATCACCTTGAAAAATATTATGCTAATGTGCTTTTAAAAAAAGTAATGAACATCATAATAATGTGGATACAGTCATGTTTCCCTGAGATATGTAAAAAAAGATATATTTTATAATTAAAACATAATAAATTATGCAGGATATAGTAAAGCATAAAATATAAATGTGGCAAGAGTAATTACTAAGTCAGTAGTCACAACAGCATTTTGCATAATGGTTTATTTTCAATAAGGGAATGAAAATGTGAAAAAATGTGCATAATTTATGTGTAATGAATGAATATGTGAAAAAATGTGCATAATTTATGTGTAATGAATGAATATGTGGAAAAATGTGCATAATTTATGTGTAATGAATTATCGATAGTTACTATTTTTGGAATAAAGTACGCAACTATGAAATAATAACTGGTTTTCAATTGTTTGCAACATTTTGATACCTTCAGATTAACTGTATAGGGGAAAGAGGGGCATAATGGACAGGGCAGGCACAACGGGACATTAATACTAAATTCAATTGCAAATTGAATTAGAGAATTTGCAAATTGACCTTTAATGTTGCTAGAGCAACAACTGTTACTCTGGCAAATATATTTCATCACTCACCTTACAAATTGTGAACCACTTGCAATTGAATTTAGCATTAATGCCCCGTTGTGCCTGCCCGGCCCATTATTCCCGTCTCTTCTCTATGCATAAGTTTTTGTATAGTGACTATCGATAATTCATTATAATCATTATTATAAATTATAATCATTATTATAAATTATAATCATTATTATAATCATTATACACAAAACATGCATACTTTTTTTCTACTACAGTGAATATTGACTCAAAAAAATATGTATTTAATGCATATCAAATGCATATATTCAATATAGTTCAAAAATATTAGACACGTTTACACTTGAAAGATATATTTGCGTTGCCGATTTAATTCTATTTTTGATAATTGATGGAAAAAAATATTATCAACTGAATCCAAAATGGATTTTATTTGTTATAGAAATTATTGTATCAAAATAACGAAAATTAATAGCACCGGTGTGTTTCTCTCAATAGCATTTTTCCCAGTGTATAGGTAGCTTCCATTCTCGATAAAAGAATATTAAGTCCCCCAAGAGTATTTTTACGATCACGCGACAGCTTCGGTAGAAAAATTTAATCGGGCAAAGATCTTTATATGGCAATTTCATGTGATCGGCGTTATTGTTCCTCATACCGTGCTGTATTTTACGAGTCTGAGCGTTTCTTGCTCCCGGTGTCTATGTCGTTATATTGCGTAAGAAGTACCGATGCACCCGTCTACCTCTTTCTCCTCGCGTGACCTTAGGATCATATTATGCTTCTTCCTTTGTACGTGAACAGGATACACAAACAGAAATCAGGAGAAGATGCAAGACTAAGCTATAGCAAGCACGAGTTCCTCCTGATTGCTCGATTTCCAAAATCCACAAGTTTCAGAGGAGATATCCTTATCGGTTTATTTTACATCAAATCATAGCAATTTCATGATTTACCCAAAATTAAAACAGAAAATATATTTTCTAATAAACATTTTAGTATCGAATTTTTTTAGTGAAAATATGAGAAATTATATTTCGATTAAAATGAGCCATCAAAAGTTTTTATCAGATAAGAATAATAGATTTTTTGTATTCGGAATTAATAGACAGATTTCGGTGAAAAACAGGTAAAATTTTTCTATTGATTCTAAATACAAAAAATCTATAATTTTTATTTCTTTGACTAGGAATTCACACTTCTCAAAGAGTCATCCCATGCAAAAGAGGACTCAGACATGAACTGCAAATAGTCGTCCAAACATATAATTTTTATGCGATTAAAACTTTTGATGGCTCATTTGATTGGAAATACAATTTTCCCCATTTTCACTGGGAAAATTCGATAATAAAATGTTTAAAATAAAAAAACTTACAAAATGGACACATTGATTAACTTTTTCCCCAATTGTCTGTCCAATTCTTCCTTAAGAATTTATTAATAGCCTTAAAATGCTTTAACAATTTTCAGAATATGAAATTGAAGGAAACAGTTTTATAATCTTTCTTATGTAATTTATTTTAATTGTTGTTGTATTTGTTGCTGTTGTTATTGTTATTATAATTCAAAAAGAATTTTTAAAAACAATGATAGTAACGAATATACATCTTAAATTTAAGGAATTTAATAGAGTTAATCTTCACGAATGGATTGCGCGTGTACATGAAATATTTCTAAAATACTTGTTAGCATCTCTTTAAAATATTTACTGTAGATTTTATGGAAAATTCCTGGAAGAAAATAAAATTTTTATAGATACTTGCATAACAGTTTAGATTCTCCTACAATATTCAACAGAATTTCAGAACCTCGTATGACTAAGCCCTCAGAAATATTTCAAACTCTCCATTCTGTATTGTGAAAAATTTTATGTGGGGAAGAGTGACTCGATTTGGGTAAAAAAAGTTTCGACCTTATAATAATTAAACATATTGCAGGAAAAAGAAAGATATTACGTATCAAATTAAAGATAAAACATTCCTTTAAACAATACCAGTATGTAACAAAGATTGTATCAGATATTTATCCGTAATTAATCTTTTTCTGAACCATTGCTCTTTTATCCAGATGAGGGTTTGGGACCAGGATCCGGATAATCGTGTTTTACAGCTCTCACATTCTTGATCGATATTTCACTTGATCTCATCGAATAGCATTTTAGCACTGTTACTTTTAAATGTTTTTGTCTTGATAAAAGTACTATTTTTAAATATATTGTAAAGAATACACCAGATATTATTTCTATCGTATTTTACTATTAAATGATGACAGCCACATCTACCAACTTCGAATGCTGAAAAAAATCTACTAAAATAGCCAGTTCTTTTATGCTGACAAAATGCGCGGGTCATTTGAAAAATTTTTTAGTTCTTTTTTACGAATTATCCAGATTGGGAAAAATGACACTACCAATAAAAACATCTTAATTACATTGTTTGTGATAATTGAAAGTCTATTTCTGTGGAAAGTTTTTAATTCATGAATGTTATGAAACAGTTGTAAAAAAATCCTACGACAGTAAAAATGACGAAATTATCAGAGGTAAAAAGTTACGTCTTCATATTGAAAACACATTTTTAAATTTTTTAATTTAAAAACGTCAAATAAGTGATAAACAGTATTGTGACACAATCCCGTTTTGATAATTTTATTCATAAAAAATTACGGCCGTTCGTTTAATTCAAATATTTAGTCATTTTTACGTATTATTCAGCTCGCGAACCTATCCAACTTCGGGAAACTCTCTCCCCTATAATAAATAACTGCAAAATTTTCGTGGACCTACTTATCAGGCTTAAAACCTAACACAAATGAAAGGTATATTTTACAATTTCGTTTTAAACTTGTCGAGTTTTTAAAAATTCTGAAAAAATATTATTTTGAAAAAGTATACGTATAATCAGGGAAAAGTATGCTAATTCGTTTAATTTTTCTTCACTGTTAGGAAAAAATTCAATTATTTTACTTGAAGTTTTATTCCATTACCGTAATAAAATCAATTTTCAATCACAAGTAAATGAATTTGTTTTAACGAATAGAACTATTATTTTATAAGTTATAACAGTTAAAAAAACTTTTTTTTAGAAAAAAATGCGTTGTAGTGGAAGAAATAGGAAGAGAACACTTATTCACCACTCATTTTTGAAATTTTATAAAAAATAATTCACTTATTCTTGCACATAATGCATTCCGGAATAAGTGAGGTTATATTATGATCTTCTCCTTCATCCATCTTTCAAGTCCGCCATTTTTTACGTTTATTACATTTTTTACTAATAATACGTAAAATACGTATTATACGTATAAAATTTCGAGTTACTCGTAACCGTGCAACGAGCTGTAGGCGAGTGTTGTCAACAGGGATGTGCAGTTACGCGTAACTGGAGGTTTTTTACGTAAAATACCTAAGTGAAGTATTTTACGTAGAAAACAGGTAAAATATCTAGCAAATAACGTGTCAAGATGGCAGACCTGTAGAACTGTGCATAACCTCACTTTTTTGAATTTCTAGTACCGGCATTCGTTAGAGTTTTTTTTCCAATGTCAATATTTTTCATTAAAAAATAATAATGTAAACTAAAGCGAAATAGAAGCAAAAAAACACTCCAGGCTTCCCAGGGATGTGCAGTTATGCGTAACTGGAAGTTTTTTACGTAAAATATCTAGAGAAGGTATTTTACGTAAAATACCTTGAATATGTAAAATACATGTAGAAAACCTCTGATTGACTGTCTAATTCATGTTTTTAATTTCCCGCCACAGAGGTGGCGCCCTCATCTAAAAAACAAAATGAAATTTACGTCATGTAGAAAACTGGGGACGTAAAATACCAGGTAAATTACCGTAGAAAACCAAGTAAATTACCACGAGTATTTTACTTACCCATCCCTGGTTGTCAACTTCACAGGCTGCTTCGTTGATGTCCACCTTTTTGCAGTCGTGTCACATATTTTTTGTAACGAATGCACAAAAGTCCGCATTTTTGTCCATGGAAAGTATACGAGAACACATGTAAATGAGCACAACTAAAAAATGGCTGACCGTCATTTTCACTCGTTGTCAAATACGACTAAATTTTCTCCCGCCAGGGACGCTATTTCATGAAACCTACAAGTTACAATTTAAAAGTACAAGTCTAGGGAATTGTGTATTACAAATGTTCATTTCATAAAGTCATTGGTACTTTTTACAAGCTACAAGTACGGAAAATCCTTTTACAAGCAATATCTAGTCGTTTTACAAGCGCTTCGTTTCATAAAGCTCATGACTTGTAGAAAAACACTTGTGATTTGTAGAAAAATTTCGGAGGGTGTTTGGATCTTTGTAAAAGTGATAAAAGTAATTACAAGTTACTTTTATTTGAGTATATATTGATAGTTGTGACCCAGAAAGGTGTGTTTTCGACTAAATGAAGGTGTTTATATTGGATTCTAAATAGTTACTGATTATTCTTAAGTTTTTAATGCATTATATAGAGGTATATATTTGAGGTTAAGTTAGAGGTTAGGCACAAAATTTACTGGGGATCTGATGAATTCGTACTGTCACACTTGGAGGTTACCAGCCATGATAAGTTAAGTGCACATGCTCGCACTTGTAAGATCAAATACAGTCGGACCTCCACCATGTAATAATTTCGGGGGGAGTTATTACTTGATGGATGTAGCTCTGAGAGGAAATTGGAAGTTGCGCAGCAGGCATTTGCGCACACACGTATGTATCTATGCGTGGGTGTAAATTATGTATAGGTTATGTGTACACGCAGGACACCATCTGCGCAAGCGTCAACTACTATGATCTACTATTAACGTCTAATGGTGGCGGCAGCAGATGAGGGGAATATGACATGGTGGAGGTCCGACTATAGCGAAAATGTTGCGCATGCGCATAATTTGTCTTTCTTATACCTAACCAAAAAGCGCCACTTCTCGTATACTTTCCATGGACAAAAACGCGGACTTTTTATGCATGTTTTACAAAAATTAATTTTAAATAACAGTAAATGAAAAGTGATTGAATTTTCAAGAATTTTCTAACAGTTAAGATCCTAGGAAGATTGTAGAAGATTCTGCAGAAATTTTTTTATGTAATTTCTGACTTTTAAAGCAATTTCTGATACATTTATGTGAATATTACCATCAGATACTCAAAGCTTCTTTCCAAGTGAATCGTGAATGGTTAGAAGTGATGTCTATTATTATATTTGTTTGTATAAAATCAGCAAATTAAAAAAATAAATTAAAGTTGGTATTTTGTAACCAAAGAAAGGAAAGGCAAAAGTTTCTAATTCCAGAATCTTTAAAATTTCCTCGGTTTCATAGAATCTTCTAAAATTAACAAGAACATTATAAAATCCTGCAAGCTATTTTTGAAACTTTTAATTGCATTGAAACACCTTCCAGTCGTGATAGAATCTCGAAATATTTCCCTAAACATTGTCACATTACAAACTCTCAGAAAATGAACAGGAAGTATCTAAACTAGCAAGTCACTTTTACCCTGGTAATAAAAATTCAGGACCACACTATATATTATTCCCTGTAATAATATTGTAAGAAAGTAGTAAACACAGCATCAGTAATTTTTCCACGTGTCTCTTTTTCCCGTCCTTTTTTATCTTTCCTCTTTTTCTTCCTTGGCCTGTCAGAACCTTTCTTCTACTCTCTTTGTCCCCAAGAAATATTTCGTGGCGTCTGGAACTGGAGTGGAGCAACCAAAGAGACAGCGACGACTGGGGACGACGCTGAAGAGTTTCGGGGTCAAAGGTCATCCTGAACCAATTTCAACAATGCCGGGCATTTAAATTGAGTCCCATGACGTAACCTTCTGGCTCTCCTCAGTTCTCTCTTCTCTGGATGCTCACATTCTTGACGACTTCCCTCCAGCTTTAGGGACTGGTTCTGTTTATAAACACAGGCGTCAGTACTTACTTTGGGGCTTTATACCCGATGAAAAACGGCGTTACATATTCGAAGCAGATGTGCGAGGAGACTTACGAAATTCTGGCTGCTTGCCTAGAATGGATAAATGCTCCACGATCCCATGCATATGTGATATACATCTAGATTCTAGATTCATCAGATAGGATCTGGACCTGAGGAATGAGGAATTTCATTTCGCTCCTCTAATTTCCAGGGGACGGATTTCACCGGGAATTGCTTAGATTTTCGGGCTGTTAATCAAATTTCTGAAAAATTGCAGCAATCACTTCTATGTAGAAGTTTATTTTTGACCCGAATTTCCGTGCTACATTAAAAAAAAAATTGAACCTCGACGCATATGGGGCATAATTTCTTAAGTGTACCCACCCAAAAAAATTAAGTTGTCCAATCCGGCTCAAACTTGCACAAAGTTTACTCTTATTGGATGGTACTTCTCACAAAAAAGATGGATCACTTTAGTCAAAAACTCTTCGAGATAAAGGGGGTGAAATTTTTGGAATTTGTGCTCACCGTCTTCATTTCGAATATATATATATATATAACTAATTTTTTATGGCATAATAAAAATGTTGACCTGAAAGTTTTTGATAGATTTTTTCACGACCTTTCGAGTGGAGTAAAAAGAAATTTAAAAAATTCAAAATTTAGTTTCATTTTTCAAACCCCAAAATATTTTTCACTTTTTTTTTAATTTCGACTTTTTCTTTTTATAAAAAAGAAAAATAAAGCTTAGGATATTTACTTTAAGAGCCCTGAATATGAAAGTGGCACTTTTTTTTTTATTTTCGAGAAATTGAATTTCAAGTAGCCTGATCTTTTCAAAAAAATTTTCCTGTGCCCGAAAAAATAAAACCAATTTTTTAGAAAGACAGTTAATGATAACAAACAATAATATAAAAAAAGAAATTGAAAAAAATTTTTGTTGATTTTAGAATTGTTTGAAAATTGACAAAAATGAAATGGAATTTAGTTAAATACGCATTTTTAATGTGCAATTCTCGTTTAATATTTATAATAAAAGAAATATAAGTGTAATTTGATCATTAAAAATGCAAAATTAAAGAAATTTAAAATTTTCATTTTTGTCAATTTTCAAACAATTCTAAAATCAACAAAAACTTTTTTTTAATTTCTCTTTTTATATTATTGTTTGTTATCATTAACTGTATTTCCAAAAAATTTGACGTAAATTTTTCGCGCATAGGAAAAATTTTTTAAAAAGATCAGGTTACTGGAAATTCAATTTTTCGAAAATAAAAAAAATACCACTTTCATATTCAGGTTTAAACTAAACTAAGGTTTAAACTAAACTCAGGTTTAAACTAAACTCAGGTTTAAACTTGAACTAAACATCCTAAGTTTTATTTTCTTTTTAAAGAAAAAAAGTGTACAAATTCAAAAAAATCAAAAATAATTTTGATTTTGAAAAATGAGGACTAAATTTTGAATTTTTCAAATTTCTTTTAACTCCTCTCGAAAGGTCGTGAAAAAATCTATCGAAAACGTGGAGGTCAAAATTTTTTTTGTGCCATAAACAATTAGTTATATATATTCGAAATGAGGACTATGAGCACAAATTCCAGAAATTTCACCCCCTCTACCTTAAACAGTTTTTGTTAAGAGTGATCCATCTTTTTTGTGAGACGTACCATCCAATAGGAGTAAACTCTGTGCAAGTCGGTTCTTGATTTTTTCGGATGGTTACACTTCAGAAATTATGCTTCGTCGAAATTCCTGTACAAATAGACACTTTGTTTAAAAATTAAAAAAATTGTTAAATAAAATTTTCATTCCGCGATTTAAAAATACTCATTTTTTGTGAATTTCCAAAAAATGATAACTTGTTAAAAATCAATTTTTGTTCAATTTTTAGTTTTTATTATTAATTATCAGGATTTATTCTCCCAGGTGAAAAAAATTATGCATACACAATAACTCTGAATGTATCAAAACGTTGCAAATAATAACAATCAGTTTTCAACTTTTTCAACATTTTGATACCTCCAGATTTACTGTATATGATCTATCTGAAGTTCCAATAAAGGGAATTTTTTTCTTAACTATAATTTATCTTCAAAAATATTGTTCCAACTATAAACAAAAAGGTTGAATAATCTCGCAGGGTGACTAGCGGACCGGGAAATCGGGAAAAACCGGGAGAAACCCGAGAATTTAGTTTCACCGGGAGAAAACCTGGAAAACCCCGGGAATTTTATTTCAGATCGGGAATTTTTTAATTTAATGGTAAAATCTACTTATTTCCACTTTATTTACGGCTATTTAAAGGGGTAAAAAAATAAATTACGAAAATAAAAATGAATATTAACTTTTATTTTTGAAAAAATGTAAAAAAAAGTGTATAATTTAATGTTTAAGATAGGGAAAAAATGCTAATGTGTTTATTTCGTGAGAAATTAAAAGTAATCTAGGATAATACGAGGGATAATATATACGTTTATATCCATATTCTTCAGTTTCGACCTTTTGTCAATTTTATATGTATTTTTTTTATGTGAAAGGTCTAATTAATAAAAACATCTCTTAGTATTGATAAAGTCCGAAACGTTGCCTAACAATTCTAAAAGATGTTTTTATTAATTGGACCTTTCACACGAAGAAAATACATGTAATATATACGTTATTGTAAATCAAAAATGTAAAATTGGTCGGGAGAATGAAAAATTTGGTCGGGAAAAAACCGGAAATTTCAAATGGCCTGATCGCTGGACACCCTGTCTCGATTTGCTGATGTTGGTTTGTTTTTGCTTTTTTAGATCCTAAAGTAGTCATTAGAAGCAGAAAAAATTGTTTTGCTACATAGAAAAAAAGTATGCTTGAAAGGCTTAATGTTCTAAGTCTTCAATTTTCAAAGCATCCAAATTGAACTTATCTAAACTAGAATTTTGAAACATTCTCTCTAAATCTGAACCACTTAAAAGCAACTGATTCAGAAGCAAGAAGCCAACCCCTAATTCATTCAGTTCAAATTTAATTTATCATCAGTAAAAATTCATTGATTTTAGTTAAAATTTATTTTGAAATTATGTTACCGACTAAAAAATCAGTTACTTTCCTTTCACTGAAATTTCAGTAACGTTTTTGAGTACAAATTAGTAAGTTTTCTACTGAATTTCGGTAAATTTGAACTGAAATTCAATTAATTTTCACTGAAATTCAGTTAATTTTCACTGATTCCTCAAGCAATAAAAGTCAGCCATGAATTTAACTGATTATCAGTCAAAGGAGGGTTTGCAATAAGACTTGTTTTGGCCCCAAAATTAGAAGAAAAAGATGTTGTACGAAAATGAAAACTAAAAGTATCTGATTTTTTTGCCCCATATTCGTCTACTTAAAAGATATTATTTTACATAAGAACAATTTTAATTAAACGATTTTTTCAGAAGCTAAAAAATGTCTACTATAAATTGAAGATATTTTTTATCTTCTAGAAAAATAATTCCATATAAATGATGCTTGGTCAAAAAATGTCTTTTAAGTAGACGAATATGAGGTAAAAAATTCAGATTCTTTCGAGTTTTCATTTTCGAAAAAAAAACAATTTTTCTGATTCTGGGGCCAAAAACAAGCGTCATTGCAACCCCTCCTTTATCTGTTTGTAAATCATTTTTCACTGGTTCAGATTTAGAGTTCTAAATGGAATAAACTTGTGTAATAGAATAATAATAAATAATAAATAGTAAACAGTAAATGGTAAATAATAAATAATAAATAGTAACTAATTAATAATGAATAACAAACTAATATTAAACAATAAATACTAATCAATCCCAATGCACATTTGATGATTTATCGTTCAAGGCGAAAACCCATTTTCCTCGGGCTTTCATAAATTACCAACTTTTCGAAATGACTCGATTGGCCTAGAAAGCCCTTTACATTGAAAGGAAGTTCATGACTCCGTCCGTAGTCTCGAGTACATCTCGAGGTGACTACACAGCAGTTCGGAACAAAAGCCCCGGAACAAGAGGAACAACAACAAGAGGAGTAGTAAAAACTAAAGAAAAAAAAAGAAGAGGAAGAAGATGAAAGAAAAAGAAAAAAGGGTAGGAAGAAAAGAAAAGAAACTGAACTTGTAGGTGGAAGGGACGTTCAAAAGATGGGGTTACGGACGAGATACGAGCGAATGGGAAGGACGGATGGACGGACAGAGAGAAGAGCAAGTTGAAGGCGGCAGTGGTGCAATGATCTTGGGGTCATGCTCCGGTCACTGACATCTAAGGCTTAGCTTTATACACTCTCCTCCTAGGCACCAACTTTGCCCTCTGCATCTCTTCTCTTCTGTTATTTTCTCCTCTCTCCCCCTCCCTTTTTTTGCCCTTTCTCTCCTTTCGCTTTGCTCTATACTCATCTTCTTTACTACGTTGTAGTATTGCCACGTGCAGGTCGTGCTACGTCCTACGTTTCCAGTTCCTAGTATCCTCTTCCTGAACGGGCAAGAAATGACCTCCTGAATCAGGGTTACGGACTATTCTTCCTCGAAGAACACTAACGGTGATCGATGGTTCACCAAGAGGTGGAACAAGAAATTTCCATGAAGTTCAATTTGTGCAAGAAGGATCTGGAGTGACGAGTGAATGACCTGTTGAATCAATAGGGGAAACCACCCAACAGTAGATAATGATTAACAGTAGATAATGATTAACAGTAGATAATGATTAACAGTAGATAATCCTTATTAGCTAGAATACTAGCCAAGAATCTAGATTGGTTCTTTTAGTATACAATTTCGACAATGATAATGCCTTGTCAGACAAATTTTCATTGAAAAAGTATAATTAATTTTTGTGCTAAAGCAAAAACTTAATTTTTAGGATTAAACAAAATTTTACCTTTTCTTTATTCATGCCTTTCATCTAAATGAAATTTTTCTGAGGCATAGTTTTACATTATCATCAAAATTTGAAGGCTAATGAACAATATGTGTATGTGGGAAATTCTTTTGTTGGTTACGTTACAGTTTCACACACATTTTTCGAAATAACTTTTTACATTCTCATCATCGTATGAGAAGGTATTAGATTTGTGTAAAATTTGACCCCCCCCCCCGTTTTTGTCAAATGTCGACGTTTTGAGACACCC
>JBAGKK010003340.1:0-12525 GCA_037177015.1 Euceroptres primus | reverse complement strand
AAATTGAAACGCGCCAGACATCGATTCTTTGATATATTCCTTATTATTTTCTCAAATTTCAGCATTATATTTGCATTGCTCTTTTAATAAACTCGCTGAATATAAATAAAAAATCGGTCGTTAATTCGTGACATCATTATGTATCAAATACCCTTAATTATATAAACAATTTTTATAACCAAATGCACATTTTGACCATTTCTCATTAAAAGGCCTAATTTTTTTTGCGAAATAAACTAGAAATGTCTTTCTAGGGACTCCTTGCTACCACATTTTTCATAGTGACAAAATATATTAATTATATAAACAATTTTTTCTAAAAAATGCACATTTTCACCATTTTTTTATGAATGGGCTTCATCTTTTTTGTGGAATCAACTCGAAACGTTTCGCCAAAGACTCCTTGCTGCCATATTTTTCATAGTGATAATAATTGTTGATTGCATAAACAATTTTTATAAACTAATGCACATTTTCACAATTTTTTCATGAGTAGACATGATTTTTTTTGCAAAATGAACTAGAAATGTCTTTCCAGGGAGTCCTTGCTATCATATTTTCGATAGTGACAAAAACTGTTAATTATATAAATAATTTTTATAACCAAACGCACATTTTCACCATTTTTTCATGAATAGGCTTTTTTGTTGCGGAATCAACTCGAAATGTTTTTCCAAAGACTCCTTACTGCCATATTTTTCATAATGACAGTAATTGTTAATTATGTAAACAATTTTTATAAACAAATGCACACCTTAACTACTTTTTCATGAATAGGCTTCATTTTTTTTGCGGAATCAACTCGAAATATCTTGTCAAAGACTCCTTGCTGTCATATATTTCAAATTGATATAAGCTATTAATTCTTTAAACGAAAATTAAGCCTATTCATGAAAAAACGTTGAAAATGTGCGTTTGTTTATAAAAATTGTTTATTTAATTAACATTTCTTGTCACTATAAAAAATATGGTAGCAAGGAGTCTCTGGAAAGACATTTCTAGTTCATTCCGCTAAAAAATTGGGCCTATTCATGAAAAAATGATCAAAGCGTACATTTGTTTAATAAAATTATTTACATAATTAACAATTATTGTCCTTATGAAAAAAACGTCAGCAAGAAGTCTTTGGCAAAACGTTTCGAATTGATTCCGCAAGAAAATGAAGCCTATTTATAAAACAATTGCGAAAATGTGCATTTGTTTATAAAAATTGTTCATATAATTAATAATTATTGTCATTATGAAAAATATGTCAGCAAGAACTTTTTGGAAAAACATTTCGAGTTGATTCCGCAAAAAAATTAGGCCTATTCATAAAGAAATGGTCAAAATGTGCATTTGTTAATAAAAAATGTTTATATAATTAACAGTTTTCGTAATTATGAAAAATATGACAGCAAGAAGTGTTTGGCAAAACATTTCAAGTTGATTCCGCAAACAAAAATGAAACCTTATCATGAAACAATGGTTAAAGTATGCATTTGTTTATAAACATTGTTTAAATAATTGGTAAACAGCAGTTATTCTTAACCAATTGTAAGCGCATATTATTATCTGTCATATTTCATACAAAATCTATGAATTTAAAATAGCTAATTATTGCGAATCATGAAAAAATGACTTTTGTTCAATAGTTTGTTTATAATATTATTTCGGTACCTGTAGAGCGGGTTGAATCACGGTGTTTGCATCCCTAGGGAAACAACGTGTTTCAAACCGCTCTACAGGTACCAACACTCAAATTTTCAATAGATTTGCTATGAAAAATAATATGCATTACTCGGAATGTAACACAACGATCGTAACTCGAGTGATTGCAGCCCTCGCTTCGCTCGGGCAGCAAACTTCACACTCGTTGCAATCGCTGCATTTCATACCTTGTAATGCAACATACTATTTAGTCAATCATTACATTAAGTTATGACCTGTTTTAATAAATTTGAAAGTAAAAAAAACATGGTATCACTGAAAACTTCGACAGAAAAAAGTTTAAACTTTATTGTTAAATAACAAATTTTTTAAGTCAGAGTGAATTATTCGCAGTCACTCATTATACCTGGAAGACTTACGGTCATTTCTAAAAAAAAGATATCAAAATCCGTTAAGAATTGTGCTATCGGTTGATTTTTGTCCAAGATAGGTGTTTTTTTCCCACTGTGGGTCACAGTGGTTCAAAAGTTCAATTTTAGGGAAAAAAGTCTTACGGTGATTTTTAAGAAAAAAATATCAAAATCCGTTAAGAATTGTGCTATCGGTCGATTTTTGTCCAAGATAGGTGCTTTTTTTCTCACTGTGGATCACAGTGGTTCAAAAGTTCAATTTTGGGGAAAATAGGGTACTTCTTTTTCAAAGAAAGGGGGAAATTTGTTTCTTTCAAAAATACCAAGAAAGCCAATGAAAGTTAATACATACAACATTTTATATATTGTAAAACTCCAAGGAGTGTTCAGTGGAGAAATAAACCTACTATACTATACAACATTTTTGTAAGAACACTCAAATTTCAATAACAAATCAAATTAATTGACTGCAACTAAACCAACAATTAAATCATAAAAATATTATTAGAGGCACGAAAAATTCTATTCTCGAAAAAAAATCATAATGACACGTTAAAGTTAACGAAAGAGAGATGAATTATGAATTATGAAATTACCAAAATTTTAAATTTTCAACAAATCAAATTCCCGAAATGAGTCTGCTAGAATTCTCCAGTCTTAAAAAATCCTCAAGTTTTACATCTCTGTTTAGAAGCTAATAAAATATTTCACAAACTAGACTTTTAGAACCTTTAGAACAATTGTAAACTAAATTTTTGTGAAACGTTTAGCTTAACAAATAAAATGAAAATTTTATGAAAATTTAGTTACTAATTGTATTTATTTACCGCAAAAGCAATAATGATTCGCAGTTGGACCTCTAATCTGGATTTCGTTCCTTTGCCTTATTTGTAAATTCGTTAAATCTGCTAAAATCCTCAAGAATCTTCAAGATTTTTTATAATGTTTCAGAATCTTCCAGAGCTTTCTTGATTATTTCAGAATCTTCTGAAATTGTCTAGATGCATGTCCAGAATTGTCTAGAGCCTTCTAAAATTTTTCAGGATTTTTTAAAACTTTTACAGAGATATCCAGACTTTTTCAGAGTTCTAACATCTTCAAAAACACCCCAAAACCTACTATGATTTTTCAAAATATTATAGACTGTTTTAGAATCTTTTAGAATCCTCAAAAATCTTTTGAATTCTGCCCTAAGCTTCTAATATTTTGTAATCTCTTTCAGACTTTTTTTGAAAAGTTTCAAAATGTCTACAGAATTTTAGAAAGATTCTACAGTCTAAAAAATTCTTAAAGATTATAGAAGTTTTTTTGTAAATTTAGATCTAAATTATTCTACAGAATTGTGGAAATTGTGGAGTTCAAAATATTCTTGAGTATTCTAGATGATTTTGGAGCAGTCTAGTATATTTTTAAAAATAGAAAAGAATTTTGAGAGATTCTTTAAGATTTTATAATAGATCATAGGAAAACCCAGAAGAAAAGATTCTAGAAAATGTTCTAGAAAACTCAGAAGATGGCTATCGAAGAGATTAGAAAATTTGATTATAAAAAATTTGGAAGACATTGAAAGGGTCCGGAAGAACCACTCTAGAAAATTTTAGAAAACGGAAAAGTTTTGAAGTTTCTAGAAGATTCGACTCTGAATCTCTAAGGTTTTAATATTGTGGCACGCGTTTTTGAATGTCATAAGTTTTATTTATTATAATTCATGTAAAATAAATCGGAACTTTAATTAAAAAGAGAGAAAAAGAGGGAAAATTTTCAAAGATAAATATTTTAGGAGATCTTAAGAAAAAAGGGGGAAAAGGGGGAATACGGAAATGACTGTGATCCCTGTTCTTAGGCTTATTCAACTTTTTTTCTGTAAATAAAACAAAGAAAGTGAAATGTAAAAGTATTGAAGCTTCAAATTTAAAAATTAATTATTTGTAATTAAAAAGGATTCAAATCATAAATGGATTCGAAAAATCATTCTATGTATAAAAAGTTTTGTATACTCACGAAGATTTTTAGCAAGTTGAAGAGTTTGACTCACCTGGAACAAAAATAAAGATTTTTCTGTTAATCTCAAAAATGTAAAATTACAAATAAATATCTATCAAACCGAAAGTGTTCTTGGGTAAATTTGCATATAATCAAAAAATTGACTGTCACAATTGTGCAATTTTTTTCCTACAAGAAAAAAAAAGTTCAAAAAATTCTGAGGCATCTCATCTGTTGTTAAAAAATTCTAAAAATCTAGTGAATGCTTTTTTTGATAAAATTTCAGAAACACCTTACGGTTAGGAATTTCATATATTGTACAAAAATATGTTTATCAATATATAAAAAAATAGCTAAAAAAATCTTAAAAACCTTGATTATTTTAGTTGTTATTTAATATTTTCAAGAAAACACTGAAAGTTGCATTATTTTTACAATAACTTCTTACAAAACATAAAATAACTTCATCATAGGTTTATTTCACGCAGAATTTTGATACCTTTTGTGCCATAGAAAGAAAAAAAATGAATTTAGTGTATTATTCAAATCGTAAAAAAATTAGCAAGCGTAAAAAGCATGTGTCCTCATAATCGTGGATGGTACTGTATCACTTTAATAATGTTTTTTTTTTGTTTTCTCAGAGACTTTCGCGTATTAGTGAAGTCATCAGTTTCTCGGACATTAACCAGGAAAGCACCGCCCGATTTGTTTTTCTCGTTACTTTATACAATACATTCTGAATAATTCATTCCCTTCCCGGTATGAATTTATATTAAAGACCATCCACACGCTCAGTGCAGACTTAATATTTCGAGGTAAAATAGGTTTGTCATGGTTCTTGTGAACATGAGGTAAAAGGATGACGAAAATATTAACGAAGCTCTTTAAAAGGACCCTCTCCTACTTTTCCCTTAACAGCGCATTTCAAATTGAGAATTCCACTCCGAGGGGCAAGAGGATCAGAACTTCATGGCATTTGCCATGAATTCTACCATGTCTTATTATACGGGGTTGTAGATCATCCGTCGACACTTATTGACTCTTAGCCTCGAATTGAAAAGTAGGCTCGTATCCGCACCAAACTTCATTTATTATGCTCAGGCTGTGCCACTGCCTCTCAGTGGCATGCCAGAAAAAAAGGATGAAAAATCGAGTCTAAATTTCGAGGAACCCTTGAGAGGTTGAAAAATTGGGAAAACGAAGGGGAACTTATTGTTTTTGCCGGCGAGTCTCTTTGACGTAAAACAAGCGATAATCGGTGTAAAATATGGGGTGGAGATAAATATTTTGACTGGGTTCATTTCGAATTGTAGAGTTTTGCGTGCAGCTGAATAAAGTCGAAATTTATTGAAAGTTTTCTAAGCGTAAAATATCCGAGATTTGGAAGCCAAATGAGGTATTAAATAATAGATGAAAGTGTGGAGAACGACGCTAATAAATTTTGAAGAATCCAAAAAATTCTCAAGGATTCTAGAAGATTCTGGAACAGTTGAGAATAATCTGAAGAATTTGAACAGATTTTCTCGAATTTTTCATGATTTAAAAAAACTGAAACATTCTGGATAATTGTGAATATGACAGTCTAAAAGAATTTAGAAGATTCTGAAAGATTCTAGAAGTATGAAGATTCTGGAAGATTCTAGAAGTTTGAAGATTCTAGAACGTCTAAAAAATATTATGAAGGATCCCAGAAATTCGGGAAGGCTTTGGAAGAACCTGAAAGAGGCCAGAAGATTTTATGAGTCTTTTGTAGATATTGAGGATTCTGGAAGAGTCTATAAGAATCTAGAAGATTCACAAGGATTCCAATAGATTCTGGAATGGCATAGAATATTTTAGAGAATTTTTCACAGATTTCGGGGAATTTTTGAAGAGTTCAGCAGATTTTAAAAAACTCGGCGAGATTATGAATTTATTTGGAAGAATCTAGAAGGTTCTAAAGGATTCTGGGATTCTGGAAGATTTTAAAAGGGTCTACAAGATTTTGGGGGACATTTGTAGATTTTTGATGATTCTACAATAATCTGAAAGGAAGTGGAAGTTTCTTTAAGTTCCTATAATAATCTGGAGAATCTAGAAGGTTCTGGAAGAGTCTGGAAGACTTTACAAAATAACCGAAAAATCCAGAAGATTCTCAAGGATTCTGGAATATTTTGAAACAGTTTAAAATATGTTGGGATAATTTTTGAAGGCTTTAGAAGACTACAAAATGTTGGATATCTATACAAGAGTCTAAAAGAATTTAGAAGATCCTGGAAGATTCTAGAAGATTCAAGCAGAACTAAAAAGATCCTACAAAGGATCCTAGAAAATTCTGGAAGATTTTAGAACACTCTGAATAAAGGCAGAAGATTTTATGAGTCTCGTAGATTTTAGAGGATTCAACAATTCTGCAAGAATTCCAGAATAGTTTAGAAAAATCTAGAAGATTTTAATAGGTTCTGGAATGATTTAAACGAATCTAGGAGATTCATGAGGATTCTAATAGATTTTGGAATGGTCAAGAATAGTTAAGAGAATTTTAACAGATTTTGGGAAATTTTGGAAGATTTCAGAATATTATAGAAAACTCTGAAAGATTATGAATTTATTTGGAAGAATCCAGAAGAATTTAGAAGGTTCTTGAAGATCATAGGAAATTTTTAAGGACCTTATAAGATTCTGAAAGGTGCTAGAAGATTTGGAGGGATTTTTGGCGATTTTCAGAAAATTTTAGAAACCTCTGAAAGAACATGAAATGATTTGGAAGAATTTAGAAAAATCTAGAGAGTTCTAGAATGTCGTAGGAAATTTTCAAAGATTTTAGAAGTTTAGATTTGATGAACCTTTTGTAGACTTTTGAGGATTCTACAAGATTCTGCTAACATTCTGGAAGAGTCTAGAAGAACCAAGAAAATTCACAAAGATTCTAATAGATTCTGGTATGGTCTAGAATATTTTAGAGAATTTTACCAGATTTTGGGGAACTTTTGAAGATTCCGGAAAATTTTAGAAAATTCTGAAAGATTAGTAATTTATTTTGAAGCATCTAGAAGGATCTGGAGAATCCTGAAAAATTTTGATGGAGTTTACAGAAGACTATGAGAGATTCTGGAAGATTTTGAAAGTGTTTTGTATTGATGATTCTACATCAATCTGTAAGACAAGTGAAAATCTGTAGAAATTTCTATAATAATTTGGAAAATCTAAAAGGTTCTTGAAGATCCTAGAAAATTCTAGAAGATAATCCAAGAATCCAGAAGATTCTCAAGGATTCTAGAAGATTCTCGAACAGTCTAGAATATTTTCAAGAATTTTAACAGAATTTGCAGAATTTTTGAAGATTTTAGAAGACTCAAAGATTCTGGATATCTAAAAGAATTTAGAAGATTCTGGAAGATTTTAGAAGGTTGAGAAAGAGTCGAAAAGATTCTATGAAGGATTTAAAAAAATTAAAATTAAAATCCAAAAAATTTTGGAAAATTTCAAAATACTCTGAAAAAGGCCAGAAGATTTTATGAGTTTCTTGTGGATTTTTGAGGTTACAAAGTTCAAAAGTTACAAAGTTGAGAGTACAAAATTCCGCTAAAATTCTTTAAGAATCTACAAGATTCACAAAGATTTTAATAGACTCTGGAATTGTTTCGATTATTTTAGAGAATTTTAACAGATTTCGGGCAATTTTTGAAGACTTCTGAAGAGTAGAAAACTCTGAGAGTATGAATTTATTTAGAAGAATCTAGAAGGTTCTGGAGGAGCCTAGGAAATTTTCAAGGACTTTAGAAAGCTCTGGAAGGGCCTAGAAGATTTTAGGGAACTTCTTAGATTTTTGATGATTCTACATTACTCTGAAAGAAAGTAAAAGTTTTTAGAAGTTTTTATAATAATCTGGAAACTCTAGAACGTTCTAGAATAGTTTAGAAAGATGTGGAGTATTTTGTTAGCTTCTCGAGGATTCTAATAAATTTCGAAATGTATTTTTAAAATATTTTTAAATATTTTTATAAATAAATTATAAATAAAATATTTTTAAAAGATCTTAGAGGATTCTAGAACCCTGATATATTTCATGAGAGTTAACTGATTCGGAATTATTATTAATTAATTAATTAATTTTTTAGGAGAACATCGACAGTTGTGATTTGGTTCGTGGGTTTTGGAAGTTATAGATAAACATGTGTGGGATGTTTGCTTTACCTTCAAGAGAAAGTATACCAAATTTCTACCTCTATGTGAACTGTAAGCCCATGCTTTGGGATTAGTCTTAATTCTTGAGACTAAAGCAAACGTCACGAATTTCCTGAGAGCCTCTATTCAGTCCTGGAGTGGATTAACCTGGACTCTGAAAAATATCGTGAATTTGCTTATCCCTCGTCTGAATACGAATATACATCTACCTCAAACCACCATTTCTATTCATTAAAAAATTTCACCAAATTTGATGTATAAACTGAAAATACTTCTTATTTCGAGTCCTATTTCCCTCAAAAAATTTCCATTCATTCAATTATAACTTTATTTATAAATTTATTTACTAGAAGACCTATAAATAAATTTTAAAAAACCTTATATTCAGATAAAATGATTTTTTAAAATATTTGTTTATTAATTGTTTATCTGAGGTGACATTAATTTTATATTTGAAAGTAAACTAGATTAATGTACAAATAAAAAAAACAGAGACATTAAGTCCAAGACTGTGATATTGTTCTAGAAAAAATGAGTTTTCTGATAAGAGTGGTTCTTAGTCATCTAACAAATAAAAATTAAATAAAAAAATAATAGCATTTGATGCTCGGATTCTAATACTCAATTTCATTTTGTTCATTTCAAGATGCTTCAGGATTTCGTTCTAAAAATTGAAATAATTTTTTTATTTTAAGTAATTTTATTTTAATAGTAATTTTTTATTCAGTTGAAACGCAAAAAGCTTCTTAGGCAAGGCTCGGACTTCAATTAAAATGCAAGGACCGTAAGCGCATCTGCGAGCTTATTTTGGGCTTATTGTAAGAGTTAGAAGATACTTCTTTCGTTAAAAGTCTGTCGGTTACGAATTCCCTGTGACCAAAGGACGGATAATTAGCTGGAATTAATTATTTCGAGCACTCTTGGCGGACCCAGCTTCATTTGGGACATTAACTTTGAATTCAGCTTCAAATTCCCATAATCCACAAAAGCGGAGAGAATGAAGAAAAAGCAAAATTATAAAAAAGAAAGATTAACATAAAGAAGAGAAAAATATTATTTTTTCCACCCTTCTTGTACAATAAAGAAACGTCACAATTTGATTATCCGCAATAAAAATATTCAAAATTGTAAGCTTCCATTTTGTAAGGCTTTTAAATTCAAATTCCACTGACTTTTTTATTTAAATTTTATTTAAGTTTAATTTAATTTAAATTAAATTTAAAATTAATTTAAATTAAATTTAAATTTAATTTAAATTAAATTTCATATAAATGCTACATCTGTAAAACCAAAGAATTCAAAATCTGGTTTAAAAGCTTGCAACTTTCAAAGCTACTGTAATTCCAACTCCACTTTTCCCTTATCAAACTTTTTCTCAGAATGAACTCGACGAAAAATCGTAAAACTCAATTTTCAAGGAAATAGTCGGGAAGGTAACTACAGCTACAAATAAACAGAGTCGGTCTATTTGAAGCACGTGCCCTTTCCTGTAAAGAGGTGAAAAAGTGCCTGGGGTTAAAAATAAATGTTTGCCGCCTGGCATGGGCGTAAAATCTTCTGCACTTACGAGTCGTTCGCCTGGAGCGCTGAAAATGTATTGCATTATGAGTATGTGTGTAAAAGGAAAATAGCTCGTATGAAGTTTGAAAAAGTCGTCGGTAATAACCATGTAGTTGATGCGACGTTAAGCATCTAATTTTTAAGAATTAAAAAAAAATATTTAAAAAGCTCTGCTACCTAATTTAAAAGGTTGATAAATTAAAAAATTCTACAGTCTCTAAATTAGAATTTTTCATTTTTTTATCACTCGCATAAATATAGAGTTTTATTCGCTGAGAATTTCAAACTGAAAGCTTTCAAATTTAAACTTTCTTAATTAAAAGTTTACACTTCAGAGTTTCACAAAAAAAAGATTAAGCTTTCAAATTTAACCGTTATTAATTAAAAACTTACACTTCAGAGTTTCACAAAAAAAAAAGATTATCTGAGTAAGACATTTTTTTATTTTTAATTTCTCTAATGCAAAGCAACCATTAGTGAAGTTTTCAAAATTCGAAGCTTTACTTTGAGGCTTACGAGTTTAAAAAATAAATCGTGACATTTTGGACAGTTGGACATGTCTAATGTTATATTGTATAAAATTCTTTATAAAATCAGAAGCTTAAAAAATATATGTACAGCAAAAAACAAAACAAAAATAAATTTTAATAAATTATTAATATTTATTAATTATGTATTGCATGTATTTTCCCCTTTTTGAAATCAGTTTATAAGAAACCGACCCCAAAGCCAATGAAAACAAACTTTTGTTTATGTGTGTATATTTTTTGAATTTCTCGTTTTAAAAAATAAATTGTCAAGAATTCCAAATTGAAAGCTTTTATATTGTCAGGTTTTCAAATTGGAAACTAAGTTTTGAGGGTTAAAAATTGGAGGCTTTTATTTTCTTAAATTTTTTTTTTAAAGCCATCTTTCTAAATTTTAATTAGTTATGAGCTAATTCTGTGAAATGAATCAGATGATTGTGTGAATTCTCGTTTTTTCAAAAGGAAAAATTTTGCATTAGTTTAAAAAATAGCTCTGTTATATACTTCAGTTTCACAATATGCAGCCTGAACTAAAGAGCTACTCGTTTACTAGTTCCTATTGAGTAAAGCCGATAAACTGTCTTGACATGCCCCTCACTAGTCGTAAATTGTTCCCTTTAGTCTCCTTTTTCGCTACCCCTGAATTCAGTTAGGGACAAGCGCCAAAAATTACCTCTGGCCTCTGGCCAGTCTTCTTTTCAGCACGTGTCTTCTACGTGGTAAATCGAGTGAATTTGTGAATTTGGAAGAATAGACTTTAAATTACTTCTTTGTTCTTTTTACTTGACTTTTTTTCATCAAGCTAGTACTTTTCTTTTTAGTTGAGGTTTTAAATAGCTTGAAAAAATACACAGTAAAACGCTGATCCTCAATTTTATACCTCAATTTTATTCTACCTCAAAATGATGTCCAACAAATATAAGACAAAAACAAATTAAGTTACAATGAAAATTGCAATTGTTCAAAATGAGATGCAATAAAATTCACACTATCGGTTTTTTGGGTACAAATTGTAAGACGCGATTTTGAATATTTTTTATTTTACATCTTGAAATTTTGAATTCATAATTCAGAATTAATTAAAAATTCATAACTCAAAATTATGGTCAACTACAATATTAACTTTCTCAGAGAAAAAAAAAATAGTTAAATTAACAGAAGTCATCTGTTAAAATAGGGACAGCAGATTTTTCTGTTCTGTTTACAGCAATTTCTAAGCCTTTGGATTTTACATGCTTTTCTGTAAAATGAACAGAAATATCTGTTAGGTAAAGAGATAATAAGATATAATGGAAATCTGTTAATCTAACAGATATTTCTGTTGGTTTTATAGAAAATCGCATAAAATGAGGAAATAATAGATATTTCTATAAATATAACAGAAAAAACCTGCTGCCCCTATTTTAAAAGATGACTTCTGTTAATTTAACTTTTATTTCTCCGTCTACATTATCTCAACATTTTAAAATATTAATTTTGTTCCAGATTGGAATCGCAAAAATATTTTTTTTGCTCTTCCAACGATGTTTTTTTTTATTTTAAAAAATATGAGCAGAAGAATCTACAAATTTCTAGTATATTCAAGAAATTTCATATTTTGGGAATGCCGTGTCCCTTAAATTCGTATCCGGATACTTTAAATTCAAAATCCTTTTAAATTCCAATTGTTCCGAAGTTTGAAATATAATCTTTTAAGTTTGAAAATTTCCAATTTTAATCTAGGAAGCCTGATTGTAGATCATTTATTTAAATGTAAATATAACCAACAAAAACATGGCATATGCAAAAAGTTGGCCAAGTTCAAAAAAATTTCGTACCTTACAATTCGTGAGATAAAAAATAGTTTATCAAGTGAAATATACATCTTTTTTAAAGTAAAGGAAAATTATAAAATAAAATCTAATGGAAGAAAAAAATTGATTTCAATAAATATGCTGAAAAGAATTTTTAACTTGCCAGGATTTAATTTAAATAAATACACTCGAGCCCCGGTTTCGTTAGCACCGAAATAATTCTTCCAAGAATTTGGTTTTTGGGTGAGGAGTCCAAGGGGACGAGAAAGCTGAGCTCGGAGATCAGCGGAGTTACGCAAGTAACGTAGCAACAAAGTGCGCAGTAGTGTCGCAGTAGTCTACGCGTTGAATTCCGTCCGTTCGCATCAGTTCGTTTTCAGTGTTTTGGTTATGCGTTATGTATAATAATTCATAAATAACAACTAAATCAAACTT
>JBAGKK010003329.1:0-12525 GCA_037177015.1 Euceroptres primus | reverse complement strand
CCACATATTTATTTTGCAGAATTTTAAGTTTATTACATGGAAATTCGAGAAAATCGAAAAAAGTGATGACCGTCCGTAGACGGTCGTAAGTGATTAAGGGTTAAAATGTAGGTTATTTTCTTATTTTCACGATTAACAAAAATATTAATTTGAATTCCAAATTTATTAATTATATTTATTCTGAGTAAATGAAACTTGTTGACAATAAGATTTTTTTCCTGGAGACACTGAGATTTAATATAAAATAAAAATAAATTGTATTAGAAAATTTACAAAATTGCAATAATTTTGTGCTATAGAATTATATAGTTCATGTGAAATAGAGATTAACAAAATTATTATATTTATCGGTTTTTCGATCTCCGAGTCGAAGGTGCACGTGCAGTGATAATTTGACCTTTTCTCATGCATTCTTTCGCGTCTTTCAATTTAGGGTTTGTGTAAAATTGGCATGTGAGTAAATATAGATTTATTCGAAAAAATTATAAAAGCAAATCCATCGTATAATCATCGTACAAGAAAGATGTAAGAACATAATACTCTCTAAAGTGAGACTTCATAAAGGAGAATTCGATCGTAGCTGAAAAGAGAGGGAACCGTGGGTCACAATATATCTGAACATGCATTTGATCGAATGACCACAGTGTTCACACGAACAACGCCTTGAGTAAATGATACATTCCAATTTATTAATATCAAAATCATCAATTTTTTAAAAATACTTTCATTTATTGCAATTTGAATAACCATAAAACAAGAAAAAAAAAACATAATATTAAAATCCCAATTTCAAATTAATTAGTTTCAAGAAAGTTTAAAAATTAATTAGTTTTTCAAAAAATAATCATAGACATAAAAACAAATAACAGAATAAAATAATATAAAATTTTCGTTGGATATAAGAAAATGGTATTTTGAATTTAATTTGCCAATTGAAAATGGACTCACATGGAAAGTTGGTGTGTCTATCTTTACTATTTTACACAGTGTTGTGTTCAGAGACAGAACGGACGATCGGATTTTTAATTGACGATATTTTGTCAGTGAATGATAGTGAAATTAATAAATTTAATTATGATAATTCTACGAAGAAGTCTGTGGTTAAAAAAAGTGGTGAGTTTCTTCTTGAGAATCATGAATTTGGAACAAATGAAAATAAAAGTGTAGAATTGTCTCGATTTGAAACTGACATGGAGGAAATTCTCGAAATATGGAATCCAAAAAGTGTAGTGCAATTTTGGGATTCAAGGACACCTGGAAATCTCAATATCACCGAAGAATGCGACCAGGAAGTTACATTATATTTAACTGGAATCTTAAATGGCGAAAATTGGGCTTTGAGAAGTAAGTTTTCATTTTTAAAACAATATTTCTCCCTTTCAAAAATTCGCATTTTTATTATATTTGATTCTGGGTTTATTCTAAGGGCCAATTGTAAATTTTTGTAGGCTAAACTTTGATTTTTTATTAAGAGTATGTGATACATAATGATGTCATGAATTACCGACCGTTCTTTAATTTATATTCAGCGAGTTTATTAAGAGAGAAATGCAAATATAATCCTGAAATTTGAGGAAATAATGAGGAATATATCAAGGAAATGATGTCTGGTGTGTTCCAGTTTTTATTTTGAAATTTCTTTTCAAAATAAAAATTGAAACGGACCAGACATCGGTGCCTAAATATATTCTTTATTATTCCCTAAAATTTCAGCATTATATTTGCATTTCTCTCTTAATAAACCCGCTGCATGTAAATAAAAAATCGTTTGGTAATTCATGACATCATTATGTATCAAATACCCTTAAAATGATACAAAATATAATGAAATCAGGAATTAAATAAGTATTTTCTAAATCATGATAAAAAACGAAGTTTTTTACATTAAAACAAAATTTTTTTAAAATCAAAAATATAATTACATTGCTATGTGGGATAAAAAACATTTGTTTTATTAAAACTAATATTATTTGAATCAAAACAAATCTAATACATTCTCATGTGATGAGAATGTAAAAACCTTCGAATCAAACAAACTTTTTTGTAATCAAACAAATGTTTTCTTTAATATGAAAAAGTTCTCATGTCGAATTAAGAAAAGCAGGTTAAAAATTGACATTTTTAACTTGAAAATAAGTTTTTTCTGAGTGAAAATGAAGATATTTAGTGAAGCAATGAAAAGGATTGATTCAAGATTCAATTTTATCATGGATGAAAAATGTTTAAGTGTTTACTAGAAAAATGCATAATTTTTCACAATTAGGGCGCAGCACTAAGTGATGAAAAAAGTAAATAATGAAGAATGACTTGAGAAAAAGACATTTATTTTGCCTCGTAAAATAATGAAATTGCGAAAGATTTTGACGCATGGCAAATAAAGTGTTGACAACATGCACATTTTTCTTTACTTATAACATTAGGTATCTTAAAATGGAAATTACTTTATAGCACCTGTCTGGAATTTAAATTCTACTTTTTATCACAACTTATTGTTACTGCTGTCATGTAATAAGGAAACTTCTATAGACTCACGTTTGAGTGCGGAAAGTTGTTTTACTTCCTAGGACCGGTTGATAACCTCACCTGTTACAAGCGAAGTTCCATGAGTATTTTCATTAACGACCACACAGTTATCCTACATAAAATAAGAAGGACTTTCTCAATCAAACTGTTAATCCAAATAATAATAATTTCGAAGAAATTTCAAAAAATTTAAACAAGTATTAATCAAACCGAAATATGTAAGCAGACAAAACTGAAAAAATTGGTTTAAAAAAAAACGAGAATAAAAAATATAAAGTCCATAAAACATAAACATTTTCAAGCATAATGCTACAAATGAATAAATTTTGAAATTTAAACTTGAAAACTGAAATTCTAATTTAAGAAACAAACTTATACAAATTAAACAACCCAAAAATTTTTTATAAATTTTTTAGAACCCTTTGTGATTATAATTTGTCCAAAATTCGATTCTTTAGATGGAACTTCAGTTTTGAAGTTTCAATTTAAAAAAAAAATACATTTTAGACAACTAAAACTATTACCTGTTGCTGAATGAATAAAAACTAAGGGAACTTTGATTAATTATATAAGAAACAAAAGAGTAAATGTGAGAAAGATATGCATAGAAACTACGATAATATGAGGGATGAAAATAGATTTATTTATTTTATTTGTTCCCTTATTTGTTTAATTTATTTTTTGTTCCCTTACGTGATTATGCATTTTTTAAAATCTATAGAAACCACAAATAAAATTTTATTTTGACTTTTAGGTTTTTAAAAAGTTTTTATGATCGTGAAAAATGTAATGAATTGTATTCCGTGATTATGCAGTAATTTCGCAATGATTATGAAAATATTGAACGTGTTATAAAATAGGTGTAATAAAATGCATGTTATACAAAGACCACGGTGATTAGAAAACAAGCGATTCAAGCACTTCCACGTAACCGTCATGATAAAAATAATACCAAGAGTATATATGCATGGAATTGAATAGGTAACAACATTCGTATCATAAGCATAATACTTATATTGCATAAACGAATTGCCGTGCGAATCATGCTTTCTTTTGAATGCATCGACTGTTCTCAATCTAATTTCTAATTCCCGCTAACAATCCATGAGCCTTTCTTCCTTCAATTCAATTTGATTACTTTATTTAAAGATCAGAACCTAACGTACAAGAACAAAATTAAAAAATTTCATGCAACCAAATCTTTTTTTTTGTGTTCTCCTTTTTATATTTATGCAGATTTAGTTGCATGTTTATATTTTATTTTATATACAATAATTTTTAAAAGCAGTTAAATTAAAAATTATTAAGAACAAAAATATTGTTATTAATTTCAAAAAAATATTAAACGCTTATACTTGTTCAAAATAGTTTTTTGCAACTTTATTCCAGATATGATATATTTATTTTCTGCTTATATAAATTTATAATGAAAAATTTTATAGTGTAAATAAAAATAATTAATAAAAGTTAAATCTTGTTAATGAAGGTGATTATTGTCGTCGTTTGTGGTGTTTGGATAAAATTTCAAATAAAACTGATTGTAATTGAGTATAATGGGAAGTAAGAAAATTTCAAATCCTAGAGTAAGTACTAAAATGAATTGAGAGCCACAGCATCGAAATGTTTCCTGTAGAAAGTGAGAAAGTGGTTTGACTAGACATATGTATATGCAACAAGTTATCAACACAGATACTGAAACATATCTAAATTCGTAAACATAGTAAGCCTAAATTTTATGCACAAAGTGTTTAACGATAAAGACTTTTAAAGAATAAAAACATTAATGATTTTATATTTTCATAAAAATAACAAACAAAAAGTTTAATAGCACTTTCTCATATATTATTATCCATATATTACATTACAAGAATAATTAATTAATATTTGTTTTAATTTAAACTATATTCGAGTAAGTGAATTAACAGAAAAATTAACTGCTTTTCCTTTTAAAAAAATTGTTATACGTAATACATAAGTTACTAATTACCATTCGCTTTCATTGAAAAATTGAAGTGGGATCTAAATGTAATTTATGAACAAAAGGAAACTCATAAAAATGCCACTGAAATTCTATTCTCTAGTTTTAATCACAGTCATGAACAATGAGACGTGCTTAATTAAACCCTTACTTAAAATTTAATGATTTTATATATAATTAGACTTTCTATTTCGAAGAAAAGTAGAGACTCGTAGCAATCTAGCAATTATTCAAATATACAATGGACGATCCTTTTTTATGAAACGGTGTTTTAAAAATTCACAACATAATATTTTAAAACAATTTGTTGCAAATGATTTGTCCAGCAAAAATATGTTCCCTTTTTTGATCCAATTTAAATTAATTTTCTGCTTATCAAATGTTTCAATTACTTCATTTCAACTGAAAATTTCTGACCACGTCCCGAATTTTCCACTCAAGGAAATTTTTATATGTATCAGCGTCTGAACAAATATGTCGTTTTCTACTTATTGGAACCTTCCTTGCTTTCTTTCATAACCTATGTAAACGAATTTTACTTATGCAATCAATTTTTTAATAAATACTGCATTCGTAAAATGTAATTATTTAAAAAAATATTCGATGAATTATAGTAATTTTTTGTATTTAATTTAGTAATTGCACAATAGTAACAGTAAGTGAAGAATAAATGAATCAGCGTATCTGGAAAATTCCAGCAATGAATTCTCTCTTGTCACTGACCTGCATACATGATGAAATTGCTCATTTCCTTGATTGTCAATGGCAAATTAATTACATTTCAGTGTCTATGATAAATATTAAATGACTATTACTTATTATTAATTATAAATTAAATATTTATAATTATATCTTTCTATTTTTTTAATCATACTACTTTATTATCTACATATTTTATTATATATTATTTATATTTATTTATATTACTATCATATACATTAATTATTTAAATATAAGTTAAATAATACTCATAGTAGTATTTTATTTATTAGGTTTTTAGAAAAAAACAAAAATAAATAAAAAGTAAAAATGTACCAATTAATAAATTTATTTTCCAGTGATCGATTCCAGTGGAAAACACACCTGGGGACTATTTTCCGGAAACAGGTATTGGTTGGGAGCACCCGATGAATGTCGAGAAATGGAAAATGATTTTGTTGAATGGAAAAAAGAAGGAAGCATTTCACAAAACCTGGATTTACCTCCTTTTGCAGTGAGCGTTAATTCTATCAGTCTCACTCTTAAAATACTGAAGCCTGGTATAAATGGGGTATGTTTAATGAATCCTTTAACTCTTAATACTTCCTTATTTTCTTATAGCAATCAAAACTTTTCTTCATTCAATTTTTTTCACAACTCGTTAAAATTTTATAGTTTTATTTACTATCTACTTTCATCGTTTTTCTGTATCCTGATTGCGCTCTCTTTTACCTCAGACACATAATATAACTCTTGGATTATGCCTGCCAATCAGTTGCAGTGAAAACGATGTAGAAGAACTTTTAAATTTTTCCGCAAATCAGAAAAAAAATCTTCCACGAAAAATCATTCTCGATCATGTTCGAAATCTTTCCAAGGGTTACGTTATTTGGAAGGATAAGATGTTCTACGTTATGATGTATGTATTGATTTTTAATATAATATTTTTATTTAATAATTTATTCAGTAACTTATTTTAAAATTTCTTCAATTGAAATTGGAATAAACTTAAATTTCGAATTCATATAAAATAAATTGATTCTAGTAAGAATAAAGCAAGAAAAACAAGCAAGAATCTCTTGATTCAACTTGAATTCAATTGAATATAAATTTAAATTAAGTTGAATTAAGTTGAATGAACTCAAATTCACTTGAAGTAACTTGAATGAGATTGACTTAACTTTTATTCACTTGAATAAACTTAAGAGCACTTGAATCAACGTGAATTCTCTAAAATAAATTTAAATTCATTTGTAATAACTTGAATTCACCTGAAATAACTTAAATTTTCTTGAATTAACTTGAATTAAATTAAATTAACTTGACATCACTTGAATTAACTTTCATCCACTTGAGTCACCTTGAATTATGTTGATCTAAGTTGAATAAAGTTGAGTCAACTTAAATTCACTTGGATGAAGTTGAATTGACTTGAATGAAGTTGAATCAACTTTCATTCACATGAATAAACTTACAGGTATTTGAATCGACTTAAAAACACTTGAATCAACTTGAACTCTCTTGAATAAACTTAAGTTAATTTGTAATAACTTGAATTCACTTGAAGTAACTTAAATTCTATTGAATTAACTTGAATAAAGCTAAATTAACTTGAAATCACTTTAATTAACTTTAATTCACTTAAATCAATTTGAATCCACTTAAATTATGTTGAATTAAGTTGAATAAACTTAAATTCACTTTAATTAACTTAAATGAAGTTGAATTTACTTTCATTTACTTGAATTAAATTAAAAACACTTGACTTAACTTGAACTCTCTTGAACAAATTTAAATTAATTTCTAATAACTTAAATTCACTTGAAATAAATTAAGTAAAATCAAAGTGAAATCAATTGAATCAAGTTAAATCAACTTAAATTCGCCTAAATTAACTTGAGAGCACTTGAATCTATTTGAATATAATTGAATCAAATTAAATTAAGTTAAATCAATTAGAAATCGTTTGAATTAAATTCAATTCACTTTATATAATTTGAATTAACTTCAATTCACTTGAAATCACTTGAATTAACTTCAATTCATTTAAATCAACTTCTATAAACTCGAATAAATTTTGTATTTCAAATTGAAAATTTTTTACAATTTTTTTTTAAACACACACCTGTAGAGCAGGTTTTACTAAATACATCTGTGTACAGCTGGCAATCTGCTTTCAGGGGAATATTCGCTGTAGCTCTAGTCCTTGCAGTATTGGGCACAGGATATGACTTATTATTAAGGTACAAGGTTTTAAAAAGAGAAGATAAAAAGCAAATTCAAAATGGAGTTATTGCTGAATTGAAGAGCCTTAAAACAAATTTTTACGGAGAAATTACGATTTCGAGATTGTGGGCAGTTAATACCCATAATGGTTCTCTAGGTGATAATTTTTTACCGTCTCCTATTTTTAATAATATGATAAATTAGAGAATAATAAAGAATTCTGAGAAAAATAATAATTTACAGTTTTTGTTACAAAATAGTAAATATTTATTAATATTTTTGCAAATAATTATTACGAGCAGTTACATAAAAATAAATAACACGAAAAAAAACTTTTTGTTAGAAATAATTTATAGAAAGGTTATTTTATTTTTTATAGAATTGAAAAAAAATCTAATAAAAGTATACATTTTTTATTTTTTCAGATGTTTGTAATCCGAAGAATGTACCGAAGCCTTTTTCGGAAGCTTTATTAGCATTCAGCTTACTTTTGAATATTTCAAAACTTGCCAGCTTGGATGTTGGATCAGACACTTTAGCACCTGTTCATGGCTTGCGATTCCTTTCAATGTTATGGATTATGTTGGTACACAGTTGTCTGACGACAAATGAAGTTTCTGGTATGATTCACTTTTTTAATAAAAAAATATATCGTATTCAATTTTCTTTCGAAAAAGCATCATTTCTAAAGTTTAAAAAAATTATTGGACTACCTTGAAAAAATTGTCATTATTTAAAAACACAATTATTTTAGATAATAATATGTGGCGATCAAATGCAGAAGAAGACTTTTTGTACCAAACAATCAGTAATGGATCTTACGCAGTTGATACTTTTTTCTTCATCAGGTGAGGAAAATAACAAGAAGATGAATTTTGAACATTTGAATTTAGCTACTTAATTTAATTACTTACATTTAATTATAGAATTATAAAAAATGCAAATTATATAAAAATCAGTAAATAATTAATCTGATTCTTTCAGTGGATGTTTGGTTTCTTTTCTCTACTTTCGGACAATTGCAAAAGAGGGAATGAAGAAGATGAAAATTACAAAAGGATGCTGCGGTCAAATTATGCAATTTTTAGGAATGATGGGTTATAGATATGTGCGACTGACTCCTCCATATCTTTTAGTAATTGGTTTAATTCAAGTCTCCATGAAATGGTACCATGATCATACAATAATCGAGCTTCCAGCTTTGGATTATAAAACTTGTGAAAAATTTTGGTGGAGAAATGCTCTCTATGTGAACACGTACTTCGATATGGACGATAGGGTACCAATTTTGAATTTTAGCCAGTAATAAATAATTTTTAAATGAATTTTTTACTTTCATATACTTTCACATGAAAATTTTTGTAAAACTAAATTGTTGTTAGCAATAGTATTGTCTAAAATTATTTACAATAAATTGCTTTCTTTCAGTGTATGGTGTGGAGTTGGTACCTGGCAAATGACACTCAATTTTTCACTGTAGGAATAATTATTCTGATTATTGCAGCAAGGTATTATTCTTTTATTTAAATGTTTATAAACTGAATAATATATAAGAAAATATATATAAATAAATAAAATAAAATATATAAGAAAAATATGACTAAAAATAATTATAATAAAATATAATAAAATGAAACTAAATTAAAAAATATTATTTATAAATATTCACAGTTTTTTCTCTGTTGGTGCTGTTATTGGAGTTATTTTCTTAATTGCATCTTGGATAACTACTGCCATGATTACTCTACATACCGAACACACGCCAAGGTAATTTCAATTTTTGCAATAGAAATTTTTTTTGGAATTTATTATTATTAAATTATTAATATTAATTATATTATGTATTTATTAATATTATTAATATTATGAAATTATTAATATTATTAATATTATTAAATTATTAATATTATTAATATTGCAAAAAAGTATTATAATTTATTTTTTACTCACTATCGAATCGTAAATGAAGATTTTTAACTATTTTCATGCAAATAAAAAATTTAATAAATTAAGGAATAAAATTCATTCAATTTTTAGCATAGAGAATCCATTTGCTCACTATGAGAGTCTGTACGACAAACCATGGACCAGAATTGGCCCCTATTTAATTGGAATGGCAACAGGATGGTACTTATTCAAGGCCAATTGTAAAATAAGACTGAGCAAGGTAATTTCTATTAATTTAAAAAAAATTTCAAATATTAAGAATTTACATTTCTCAACAAAACATTTTATTCTATGAAAAAATAATTTTTGTAAAGATTTTGTTACTGTTCACGAAATTGAATTGTCGAGAAAAAAACGTTTCGTAGTCGCCCGAAAAAAATTTCTCTGTTTAAAAAATATTGAATAAATTTTTAAAAATTAGTTTTATTGAATTTTATTATTTCAGCCAATGCTTGCACTGGGCTGGACTCTTTCACTTTTAACAATGACGAGTATTATCTATGGTTTGTATGGAAGTAGGTTTGGACCTATTTTATCAGCATTTTATACAGCTCTCTCCCATTCAGGATGGGCCATGAGCATTGCCTGGATTCTTATATCTTGTGTATCAGGATATGGTGGTAAGTAGAAAACTAATAAGATCAGTTTTTTAATTAATTCAAATTATAAAAAATATTTCTTTGTTTACGAATTTTCATTTCTCAAAGAGTCATCCCATGCTCGTCCAAATATAAAAAATAATTATTGCATTTCATTTTTTTTTATTTATTATATGAAATATTTGTTTTATTGAAAAATCAATATTTATTTTTTCAATTTCAGGGCTTGTGAACAAACTGCTCTCGTGGAAGTATTTCTATCCAATATCTAGACTGACTTACTGTGCCTATTTGGTTCATCCAGCTATTTTACGAGCAATGGTCCTCAAAGGGGAAACATCCTTACATTTAACACATGGTCTTGTGGTAAAGTATAACATTTTTTACTTAAATTTTTTCAAAAATACACTGAATAATTATTGGGTAGTCTATAGAATCAGTATTTTAAAAATTTATTCAAAAGTTTCACGTTTCATAAATACAAAAATATTTACATCCTTAACCATTTTTTATAATAAAAATGGTGATTTGTATGTCCAAATTACATTCTACCTTGTATGAAAAATTTTAAAAATTATTTAGAAATTAACTAAAAGAATAAATTCAAAACGTATAAAAAAATTTACGTAAAAAATATCAATATCATACAAACTTTCTCTATATTTGTTAGTTCTTTTTTTACGAGAGGTTCGGAATAAGAATTTTTAAAAATTAATTAGCTATTCAATTTATAAATTTCGCAAATATTTGAGTCAGTTCTGTTCGCTAATTATCTGTGACTCATCGGGTTACACAGTGTCGGATGTACCCACAAAATTAATATATCCTCTTTTTCTCTCCTACCACCACTGTTGAATTAAATCATATACTTTCAGACACTCAAAAAATGCAATTACTTTTCAAAACTGATTTATTATGTGAAACACTTATGTGAAATAAAAAATTATGTAACACAAGTTAACTTTTAATATTGAATTAATGTAAATAAAATGACTTTTGTGATTTTAAATCCCTTACAAGGGGACCCTCACACTATTAGTGCCCAGGGACCCACTATACTTAAATCCGGCGCTGGGGTTACATCAAAACAAATAAATGATTATATGAAAATGCCTTTGCAATTACATACTCTCACGTAAGTCGATTACTGAACGGTATTAAATCAAATACAACTAAATTGAGTTTCTGCAGCGTAATGAGATTACCGATCCATGTATACAGTGAAGTCGAGAGTAAAATGATCGTTTCTCCTGAATCCGAAAGATCTCGACAGTTTGCACTGTACCAAAGCTGAGGAGAAAGTCTCAGAAGCTAGTAATCACAACGTGATTCACTGGTGATTCACGTTTCTATTTTCATAGTCCCTTTCCCTATTCTTATAACTGAAAAAAATACATAAATATACATATACACATATACATATTATATAATGAATAATATATATTATATAAAATGAATTCAATTACATAATAAAATACACGTGCATGCAATGTTCTTATTTCTTTATAATATTTGAAAACTTCCAACATTTGGAATTTTTTGAAATTTGGATTTGTGCAACATTTGGAAGTAATAATCTAAAAAGTGTATATATTTTTTTCTAAATTTAAATATCTTTTTGTTTTGCAAACTTTTAATTGAGAGATGACATAATGATTTCATGATGATTAACAAAGTGAAAGATTAATAAATAATAAATTTTTCAGTATTATGTAAATCATCTTTATAAATTATTGCTTTCATAAAACAGGCTAAACAGGCACTTTCCCACTTTCTCATCCAACGCTAAGTGTCATAATCTTCTATTGCATAGCGTAACATGCAAAAGAAATTTAAAAAATCAAAATAAAACTTATCTAATAATGTTAAAACAAATAATTTGTTTAGAATTACTTTTTATAATTTTTAAATGAAAGGAGAAAATGTAAAAAGTCTAGAAAAATAGATAAGACCTTCGTAAAATGTGTGGGATTAAAGAGTGACATTAAATATTTTATTTTTCAGGCATTTGTATTTTTTGGCGTTTGTGTCTCTTCCTATGCTGCGTCCTTGTTCCTGAGTTTACTTTTTGAAGCTCCGATGGTGTCCTTGTTGAGGATTGTTCATCCTCTTCGGCAATGGAAACGAGAATGATATCTTTTCAGCACATGAGTTTGCAAAAAATAGAGGGCAGGACTCAAGGTTACATGTGTTATATGATCGAATCGAGACCAAAACCTGAAGCCAGGGCTTTCTTTGACCTTTATGATCTGTGAATCATTCAGATGATGCTCAAGAATATGCTCGTTTTTCAAATAAGTGGGTCAAATATCCACTTTTTTATTTTAAACGAAAAAAAGTTTTAGCAAATTTTCTTATTCTATTTTATTTATATTATTTATATTTTTTTATTGGCTGAAGAAAAATACTTCTAGAAAATATTTTTTTGAGTAAAATGGCAAAAATCCTTTGAACAAAGAGGATCAATTAAAATTTTACTAGAGGCTTAGTAAGAAAATTGAACTAATTTTCAATTAAACTTTCCTTAAGGGCGTGTGATACGTTATGATGGGG
>JBAGKK010003318.1:0-12526 GCA_037177015.1 Euceroptres primus | reverse complement strand
ATATATAGATAGATATATATGGGGCATTCCATGCAAAATCGACCACTTTTGACCCCGACCCCTTTCGAATTGGCTGAAATTTTTTTATCTTTTTTTACCCTATTGAAAACATTTTTCAAAATTTTTCAAATTTTTTTACCCAACCCAAAAAAAGTTATGGATTTTTCAAAAAATGACTTTTTTCCAAATGGCCGTAACTTTTTCAAAAATTGACTTATCAGGACGTTTACAGATCACACACATACAGATCCATCTTCAACGTTTTTTTTTAATTTGCGGAAAAAACGGAAATTTCGAGATGATTATCATTTTTAATTTTTTTTTCTTCTTTTTATAAAAAACTTTGACATTTTCCGCAAATTCTCTGAAATGTTCAGAGTGGGATTTTTTCGTTTTCTATATTTCTTTTTCAATTGAAAAAAAACATTTTTTTAACTCAGTTTATTTTTCATAACACTACTCTGAAAATTTTTTAGAATGTACAGAGAATCTTAAAATTTGGAAAAAAAATAATAATAATAACTAAAAGTGGTAGTCATCGGAAAAATTTCAATTTTTTCGAAAAAGTCAGAAAAAAATAGAAGATAGCTTTGAATAATTGTTTTGTATTTTTTTCGAAAACTACATTTAAAAACAAAGAAAATGAAAAAAAAGTTATGAATTGGCCTGTTTTTGACTAAACCATAAGGTTTCAAAAATTTTGAAGCAGTTAATTTGGGATGAAATTCGTTTAATTTTTTTTTTAATACATCGCTTTTTTTGTTTGCAAAACAAAAAACATAGTTTATTAAATAATTTTATGCACAGAAGATATAAATACAATATACCTTTATTTCTTTACACGTTTAAATAATTTATATTCTAAATTTCTAAAAAGAAAATGTTTCTTTTTCTTTCTTACATTAAGCTGTATTTTTACGCCTAATTACTGATAATTACTTTTGAAATCTGTTCTTTTATCACAAATATTTATTGAAAATTATATTTAATTATAATTTGCATAACGTTAACAAATTAACCGCTCTTTTCAACTTTCCGCTTTGAAAATTGAAAATTTTCGAAAATTGGGAAGCTATTGTTTAAGAACTTATAACTTGTGACATGTGTGTGAATTTCTATCAGTTAAAAATGAAATTATTCAAACGCCATCTATAGGAAAATTAACAAACTCCATAGAAATCTCGCCATCTCGCATAAAGTTATTTAATAAACTATGTTTTTTGGGTATGTAAACAAAAAAAGCGACGTATTAAAAAAAAATTTAAACGAATTTCATCCCAAATTACTGCTGCAAAATTTTTAAAAGCTTATGGTTTAGTCAGAAATAGGCCACATCATAACTTTTTTTCTTTTTCTTTGTTTTTAAAAGCAGTTTTTGAAAAAAATACAAAAAAATTATTCAGGGCTATCTTCTATTTTTTTTCTGACTTTTTCGAAAAAATTGAAATTTTTCCGATGACTACCACTTTTAATTATTATTATTATTATTATTATTATTATTTTCTAAATTTTAAGGTTCTCTGTACATTCGAAAAAATTTTCAGAGTAGTGTTATCAAAAATAAGCTGAGTTAAAAAATTTTTTTTTCAATTGAAAAAGAAAAATAGAAACCGAAAAAATCCCACTCTGAACATTTCAGAGAATTTTCGGAAAATGGCAAAGTTTTTTTTTTAAAAAAAGAAAAAAAATTAAAAATGACATTCATCTCGAAATTTCCGTTTCATTCCGAAAATTCCAAAAAAAAAACCGTGGAAGATAGATCTGTATAATTTTTAAGTCAATTTTTGAAAAAGTTACGGCCATTTGAAAAAATACATTTTTTTGAAAAACCCATAACTTTTTTTGGGTTAAATAAAAAAATTTGAAAAAATTTTGAAAAATGTTTTCAATAGGGTAGAAAAAGATAAAAAAGTTTCAGCCAAATCGAAAGGGGTCGGGGTCAATTTGGCATGGAATGCCCCATATATATATATATATCACATTTTAATAAAATTTCGTGAAATCTTCAATCATATGATTTTTATTTTTGATACTGATGATATTGATTTTTAAGAAATTCGTAATGAATTTACAATTTTTACGAGTTTTTTGTACTAACTTTCACCTTTTGCAGTTTCTAGGGGCAAAATTGTAGAAATAAATTAGTTACTGAAATTTCATGAAAATTTAACTTTTGAAATAACTTTTAAACTTTTAAAAATGATCATTATTTTCGGAGTTATCAACATTTTTGAAAACGTCGAAATTTGAAAATTGGAAATTCTTTTTATAGAATTGACATATTGCCTGCAACTTGGGCTTGTTCGATGCAGAATTTTATTTTCTTTCGTCCTATTATGAAGAAAAAATTTTTAACTTTATATTAGAAAAATTAAAACACTTTAAGAAATAATTGTTGAAAAAATAGCCGTACCTACAATAACGGTGGTAGTTTAATTATTTGCAATTATTGCTAAGTTCCTTTAGTTCTGATAAAATTTGATAAAAAACGATAATTTTATAAATAATTTAAATTTAGTCCAAACGATATGTCGTGGGAGTGATGTCTCTCTTGGAAAAGTGACGAATACATCAATGTAAAAATAAGTTTCCATCATTATCATCCGATATGGAAGAAATTTGATTTATAAATAATATTTAAGGAAGAATATTTTCTGCCTACAAACTGGAATAAAATGTCAGTCAGTCTAAGTTAAATATTATTGAGTTGGTTCATTTAAATAATTAGATGAAAATGATTATTTCTGTTTGTATTTATTGACCAATATGAAATATATAGACAATATAAAAGCCTCGATGCATCTCAATTGTCATTTTCTTGACGGCCCGGGTGTTTTTTTGGTCAATCTGAGACTCGAGTGTGTAGCATGAATTTTCGACGAATTAATTATATTTTAATTGCACTTGTTAGAACGTGCTGTTGACGGGCATTGGACCCAGTGTTACCAGTAGGTATGGCATTTATTCTGTTTTTGCCTAACGGTTCGCGTTTACTCTCGACGTCTCGATATGTGTGGTAAGAATCGATTGGAATTTACCATCAAAAATAAAATTAGGCCTTTTAAGGAAATTAATTAACTACCAAGGAATTTTATAACTGTTGTAATCGATTCCAATACTTCAAAAAGTACTATAATTATAAACAAGGGACTAATTAAAGGGTTTTTGAAATATTTTAATGAATCAAAGGGAAAGAAAGCTCCGTTTTATTTTATTCTGCTCCATTATATTTCAAACCCAAAATTGTTTCTAGTATTGTATAAATCGTGGAAAGAAAATTCGTTGGAATTTTTAATTAAATTTGCCGCAAAAATGAAAATTTCACGCTATAATTGATTTATCATATTAAAATTAGTTTCTCTCATAAATCTCATAAAAATTCCACCCTAAGAATGGTATGACTAGGTAAAATCAAGAGGATAAGCGATAGGCGTTCGCATTAATTTATCGCGAGCGAAAATGCTCGGATTATGCAGATTTAATTGAAAAAAAGGAACGATCTGCTGAATAATGATTTTAATGATCGTGCGATTGTAAAACGAACGCGAGGTGCTTCGTTGTGACTGTTGTGGGCAAGATACTGTGGGAAAACCAAGTTTTGAATCAGGTCTGATCCAGAGGGTTCTCAAGCAAAGCTTTTGTTTTCCTTACTATAACATAGACTCAACTAATATTTACCTTGATATGGTGCTTATAAAATTACGAACACCAACCTATCTCTTCATATTATTCTTATACACCTAGGTACAGTACGTGACACTGAAAAATCAGAGTCGAGGCCAAGTAAATATGCAAATTGTAATATCATAAACTCTACCTGACGTGAGTATATGCTGGAAATTAACATTCATTGTTGGAAGTCTTTTTACGAATTAAGTTATTATTATTATAGAGAGGTGTCTGCAATTAAAGAACTTTATGGTTCAGTATTCTTTTAATTTCATTATATTTCATTATATTTCTTCAATATTTCTTTATTTTTTTATGAATGTGAACTTATATGGAATTCAGTTCATGTTCAATTGCTCTCTAATTGTATTTAATTATCGGGTTTCGAATACTTATGGTTTTGATCGTTTAAATTATTATTTTATTTTTATCTGGAATGATAAATCTAATGGATAAGAAGGACAAAAAGTATACTAAATGTTATTCTTGTTTGAAAAGAAAATTAATTGCAAATGAAATTTATTTTTCAGAAAGTTAAAAATGTGAAGTAAAGCAATTATTATCAATGCATATTTTACTCTCGATCAATATTTATTCAATTATTTATTATTAAGTATAATAATAAATAAATAAATAATAAATAATTATTAAATTATTAACTTTTTCGAAATTTTTTCCTGATTGTTTTTTTTAAATAAAAAAATGGGTGGGAAATAATTTTAAATATACAAAGTCACCTATTTGACTCGACGGCTTATAGCTTTGATATGCAAACGAATACACGATACCTAAGATTTTTTTATATTTTTATCATAATTGGAGGATCCCCGCGGACCAAAACAGGTGTATCCAGAAAAAAATCCGTTATGGCATCACGTTCTACCATTAGGTTGCTAACTCCTCATCTGATGGTATAAAATAGAAACGTGAGGGAGTTGATCTTAAGGCTAATTCGATAAATTACGTGGTCAAGGACTAAATTCAGTTATTTAATAATCATGTGGGTAAATTCGCAGTGTACCTATATATCGAAAACCGTTGGTGTTGTGAGAAGCGGACGCTATACCGTATTTTCACTATACCGTTGCCGTTACAGTAAACAACGTAACATTAGGTCTTATGTATACCATTCCACGCCTACGTCTTGTTTAGTTTATATATAGTTATCTAAGAACGTAGTTTCCTTTACAATCTGCATATATAAATTTACTTAAATCCCAGCCAAAGGATTATACACAATATTTTTAATATTAGTTATAGAGAAGGCGTTATACTTTGCGAGGAATTTACCTCAGTAACCTAGTATACAAGTAAATTCAATGACATCTGCATTATTTGTACCAGCAGGTCAAGACTTACGAGCAGTTGTTTTCAATTTATCTTATTTCTATTTTCGTACAGTTTTATGAACGTGACACACTTTTTTAAATGGGAAATTACGTCAGTCTTCAGGAGTTCTTTGCGAATTTAAAAAAAAAACTGAAAATTAAATAATAAATATTTACTGAGTAAGATGATGTCATTCGTTTCTGTGAAATTTGACAGGTGAGAAGAAGACAATAAAGATTTAAGAAGTTTTTAAAATCTTTTTACAATTTCGTGTTGGAACCTTGAAGTCGTAAGTTTGATGGATTGATCCGCCTTTTTCGAGAAGCTTCTTCTTGAAAGTATTTCAGTATCGAAAGGAACTCGAACTGATTCCAATCATTTTAAATATGCTAACAAGGAGTGGTCACGAAATATTATATTTTTCGCCTATAGGCGAAATTTAGTAAATTCGTTATCTAAAACCGATTTAAATAACAATTAAAAAAGTAACTGGTTCTTTAATATCAAGTACTTACATGCAAAATTAATTTGAAATGCAGTGTCTGACCAATCCCGACTGTTTCTACTTAAGGATCTTCTACCATTTTTGATTCAAGATTTTTATTTTATCACAGAAAATTCCTGGGTGTCATTTTAAACTGCAGCAAAATAAGAAATCGAAAAACAAAAAACTGTGACAATAGAATAATTGAAGCCTCGGTAGAAAGAACGTTGTATCAACACATATTTTATATACATAGAGTTCTATATGAGTTTTTTAAAAACTGTTTCTCTATTCCAGAGCCGTTAATATCAAATATAATATTTAAAAATAATAAAATAAATAAATGAGCGATGAGTAATTATCAGAAATTGTACTAAGAAATACTGTTTAAATTATTTTTACAAGAAAATTAAAATAAAACTTTAAATTACAATTACATGAATAATTAGGTGTTTCTTTAAAATGAAAAGACAAGAAATTGTATTTGTATTTATTTTTTACAATGTGTAGGGCCAAGTTTCTAGACTATGTTACCAACAATGTAATTTATTTTGAGATGAAATGAAACTTTTACGAAACTTTTCACGAGAAATCGTATTTTGACCAATCGAAGTATATCTTTGAAAACTGTGTGACTTTCCATAATATTGATACAACTAGAATAAAGGATTATGAATATCGACGGCTAACCTTCAAATTTATAAATTTAAAAAGTACATATTAAAAATTAAAAAACTGTTTTCAAGATTGTATGAAATCTTTTTAACCTAATTATTTTTATTTTTATTAGTTGTGATTGTTTAACTGCAAATCATCATAAAAATAGACTATCTCTAAGAATTTTGTAGTTGAATCTGCTGAAAACACAAAATTCCTATATCGACATATGCTCAAATAATAATTTTTTAACTAAATTTGTTCAAACAATAAACAATTAATTCCTAAGTGTAAAGTAAAACAGCAAGATACATTGGCAACACACTAGTTATTGATTCTGCTGAAAAAACGAAGATTATCTATTGCAACATTGCTAAACAATACCTTTGTTTATTAAATTTGTTTATACAATATGCAATATTGTATAAATATAATATTGTATTCTGCTGAAAAAACAAAATAACTATATTGAAAAATGCTCAAATAATTAATTTGTTAACTAAATTTGTTTGAACAATAAAGAATTGAAGCCTGAGTGTAAAGTAAAACAGCCAGACCCATTAGCAAGATACTAGTTATTGATTCTGCTGAAAAAACGAAGCTTATCTTTTGAAAAATTGCTAAACAATTATTTTAAAAAATTTAAACCTGTTTAAAAAATTGCTAAACCTTTGTTTATTAAATTTGTTTATCCAATATACAATATTGTCCAACTGCCAATTATCATAGCAAAAAGCCATTCGTGAAATATTTATAGTAGATTCTACTTAAAAAAACGAAACTAATTTATTAAAAAACAGCCAAGCAATGCATTTGTTTATTAAATTTGTTTAAACAATGTACAATTATTGTTTAACTACGAATCATTATTGCAATAGATTATCTCTGAGATGTCTATAGTTGATTCTACTGAAAAAAATACCTATATTTAAAAGTGCTTAAATAATTAATTTGTTAAGTAAATTTGTTTTAACAATAAAGAATTGATGCCTAAGTGTAAAGTGAAACAGCAAGACACATTGGCAATATACTAGTTATTGATTCTGTTGAAAAACCGAAGCTTGTCTATTGAAAAATTGCTAAACAATACTTTTGTTTATCAAATTTGTTTATACAATGTTGTCCAAGTGCCAATTATCATAGCAAAAACAATAGGTGAAATATTTATAGTAAAAAAACGAAACTAATTTATTGCAAAACAGTCAAGCAATGCATTTTTTTATTAAATTTGTTAGATATTGTACAATTATTGTTTAACTGTGAATCATCATAGCAATAGGCTATCTTTTAGATGTTTGTAGTTAATTCTGCTGGAAAAAACAAAATTTTTATATTAAAAAATGCTCAAATAATTAATTTTTTAACTAAATTTGTTTAAACAATAAACAATTGATGCCCAGACCCATTGGCAACATACTAGTTATTGATTCTGCTGAAAAAACGAAGCTTATCTACTCAAAAATGGCCAAATAATGAATTTGTTTATTAAATTTATTTAAATAATACACGATTGTTGTTCCAGTGCAAACTATCACAGTAGAAGGTCATTGGTGAAATATTTATAGTTAATTCTGCTGAAAAAGCTAAATCTATCTAATTAAAAATGCCTTAATTTCGTATTTGTTTATTAAATTTTTATAAACAATTAGGAATTGATATTTAACATCTTCTAATTTTAAGTTAACATTACTTTATTTCCATTTTCTTCTGAAAATATTGGTTTAGTGCATTTAAATGTGGCAAATAAAGAAGATATAACTTTTGTTCACTAATTTGTTTATAACAATTAAGATTTTTGTTTTATTAAATTAATACTGCTGGACAACATTTTTAATGAGTTTTCAGCTCGACCTGGACCATTTTTGGTGAAATAAAAAATCTTTTGACTAAATGGCAGTCTTAAAAAATCAAAAAACTTTTTTTTTTCATTTCGTTTATTGAATAAAAAAATTTTAAGAAAGAATTTCAAAAATTTCTTCCGTTGGAACGATGCAGAATTTAATACGCTTTAATTTTTAAAAAAATAATGTCCAAATGAGATGAGTAGTTTAGTCTGAAAATTGATTTATCCAGAGGCCCGACTTTTTCCTACTGCGTGAGGCTTCAATTATCCACTTCAGATCAATATAATATCGCTGCAGATTAAAATAAGATTCACGATTTACTGTGATTCTCTTTATAAATCAATCATCATAAAATATACACATGAGGATACACTGACAAAAATTAATTTTTTAAATTAATAAATATTACTGTTAATTAATGTAATAAATTTAATTAATTAAAAATAAATATGAAATATTTATGACAGTAATGAATCCTTTTTATTCAGGGAAAGATGATTTGTTAATTAATACTGTAAATATACTGTAAATATATCCTGTAAATATACTGTACTGTATATTTACTGTATATATTACTGTAAATTAATGTAATAAATTTAATTAATTATGAATAAATATGAAATATTTATGACACTAATGAATCCTTTTTATTCAGGGAATGATAATTTGTTAATTATTATATCATATTACCAGTAGAATTTATATTATCAGTACGACTGATGCATACACTGCACATTTCTCGAATATGTGAATAGAAATAAAATATTAAGTGGGAATGCATCGAATTTTTATGAAATAATCCTCGGATAAGAAACTTGAACTAGTCCTAGTGCATCATTTATCACGGAAACGGAAAGGAAGAAAAAAGAAAATCTACAAAAAGAACCAGAATGGAATACGGAAATATAACCACGAGCCGGTATATTTGAGTCTGTGTTGAGCAACACACGTTACACGTGCGGGCGTTGAAATCTCCAGACGAAGGCGAAGGTCCAATGCACCACGGAAGCATTAACAGGCGTGAATCATCTTTCAAATTCTTTTCAAATAAAATCAAATTATTCCTTACTGAAAGGGTGCATATAGAAAAAGCAAATTCCCTAGAAGTTAGTATTAAAATATTTATTTTTATTGAATATTTTAAGGAAAACGTTCATTATTATATAATAATTTTATGAAATTATCATATGTCTATTGGCATTTACAGTATAGTTTTCATATCTAACAACTTTATATTAAATTTATGTTTTGAGTTTTAATATCTAACAATTTTATATTAAATTCATATATTGTACTACAATTTTATATTAAAATTAACCATCTCATTGATTAAATTTAAAACCTCATGCCATTGACTCTGAATATGAATAAGCCTTAGACAGACAGGTTCCGCTTCGAAAAATCAAAGTGTTGCCGAGATTGACGAGTAGTCGTGCCCAACGATTTAGGCAAAAACTGATTTATGGTACGCACAATGACTTTATAATTATATTTTGAATATATTATTTACGTACTGGTGGATAAGAAAGACTTTATATTCTACGATTTAAGTACATATATTATAAGGAGTGATTACATACTACGTAATTATTGACGGATGCGAAGTATACATCCTATATAGGTATCAAAGTTCGACGATGCATCCATGAAATTATTACGGTGAGTGCATAAAAATTAACATACGTTTTTGCTACATATTGAAAACCATATACTTATTTCAGATTTATTTTACATAATACACTATTGTGTTGATCGTAGGCGGATTACAGATGTTAACAGTTGCTTTAAAATTGTAACATTCTCATAAAATTTATGACGGTGATTTCTTATGTACCAGATATTTTAATTTCGAAACAATTGTAGGAAAAAGAATAAGGGAAACTGAATATGGGTAGAGTATTTCTTAAGATCCAATTTCACTCAATATTTTTTATTCTTTAATGTTCTATTTTAAAGGAGTCACTGTCTTTTAAAGGAGTCACTTCAATAAAAGGTCACTTCGAAAAAGTCACTTTCAAAAATAAAAATCCCTTCAGGAAAACCTTGTTTAAGAAAACAAGGTCCTTTTATATTTTTATACGAAAACCATGAAATATTCTATGAAAGTGTATTTCAATTGTGTCATCCAAAAAACATGCGATGCCATGAAAATAGTAAACAAAAGCATTCACGCACTTTAGTGGTAACATAATACTCCTCGGATAATTTTTTTGCATGTTATTTTAGCTCCAGAATTAATGTTAAAATAACACTTTGTTTTTCTTCTGTCAACAATTATGCTAAAACGATAAACTTTGTTTTTTTTCTGTGAACAATTATGCTGAAACGATAAACTTTGTTTTTTTCTGTGAACAATTATGCTGAAACGATAAACTTTGTTTTTTATGAACAATTATGCTAAACCTTTGTTTTTTTCTGTAAACAATTATGCTAAAACTTTGTTTTTTCTGTAAACAATTATGCTGAAACGATAAACTTTGTTTTTTTGGGAACAATTATGCTAAAACAATAAACTTTTTTTTCGTAAACAATTATGCTAAAACGATAAACTTTTTTTCTGTAAACAATTATGCTAAAACAATAAACTTTGTTTTTTTGAGAACAATTATGCTAAAACAATAAACTTTGTTTTTTCTGTAAACAATTATACTGAAACGATAAACTTTGTTTTTTTGGGAACAATTATGCTAAAACAATAAAATTTGTTTTTTCTGTAAAAAATTATGCTAAAACGATAAACTTTGGTTTTTTCTGTGGACAATTATGCTAAAACAATAAAATTTATTTTTTTTCTGTAAACAATTATGCTAAAACGATAAACTTTGGTTTTTTCTGTGGGCAATTATGCTAAAACAATAAACTTTGTTTTTTCTGTAAACAATCATGCTAAAACGATAAAAATAATTTTCCTCTTATTGAAAATGAGTCGCTACAGAAAAAACAAATGAAAAAGAATGTGGGAAAAGTGTTCTACCAATGGAAAGCACTAATCCCGAGTCAAAGGGTTTCAGTAAGTGGGAAGATGGTGCAGGAAAGGAAGCGAAGGAAGGAATGAAGATGAAGAATGGAGGTGCGTGAAGATCTCGGTTGTCAGTCGGTGGTCAACCGTCACGGAGGAAGGGCGTGTGCCAGTTCACTCTTTAAAGTCAGAAACGTGTTTTTAATCAAGCACTGATAAAAATCCATTAAATAATTTAAACAACAAAGGGAAATATTCCTTAAAAATATTCTTCAAAAAAATTTTACCCATAATAAAAGACCCGCGAGTGCAGTGAAAATAATTCACCTCCTGATACAAAATAACATTCTGAAAAATATTTAGTTTCACCCCCTTTTTAATCAACTTACTTAAAAATAATTCCAATGCCTTGAAAAAAGTCAAATTTATGGTACGAATTTTTTAAAACAATTTGTAACTTTGATTGTATTATCAGCAATAGTGTAAGCAACAAATTTTTTGTGGAAAGTAAGGATTGAGGATTGTTTTGAAAATCACGGTGAGGAATCCGCGTTTCATGTTCAGTGTTGTAATGACGATTAGGATAATCGTCGCTGGGCAATTTCTAGCGTCGTCCGCTCGCATCCGCAGCTGCAAAAGAGCATTTTGAAGAGCTTCGTCGAGGGGCTATGCATTTGCTATGCGTGCATATAGCTGAGTATAACGAGACAAAGAATCACGTACAACTATCTGACCAGTTTACGTGATATAAGAGGTGGACATTTCGAAACATGGCTTCTATGTGCGGAAGTAGCAAGAGTCATCCGGCATTAACGACCAACAGCTTCTACCGACCTGGCGCTTATCCTTATCAAGTGAGTTCATCGACTCCTTCTCTTTTCATCACTCTCTTTTTTCGAAACTGAAACTCCAAAACAAAATTAAAATTGAAAATCTCATCACGTGTAATTTAAAAATACACGTAATTTAAAATACACACCCAGGAGGAAAAATTCTATAGAATTTATGTAGAATGCATTCTATAGAATCCTTACAAGAATTCTACTCGAATTTCTTTAGAGACTGAACAATAATTCTAAAAGAATTCTAGTCCAAATTCGATAGACTTTTATATAGAATTTCTGTATTGTTGGATTCTTGTAAGGATTCTATAGAAATTGGACTAGAATTCTTGTGAGGATTCTATAGAAATTGGACTAGAATTTTTGTGAGGATTGTATAGAAATTGGATTAGAATTCTCGTGAAGATTCTATAGAAATTGGACTAGAATTCTTATGAGGATTCTATAAAAATTGCACTAGAATTCTTGTGAGGATTCTATAGAAATTGGACTAGAATTCTTGTGAAGATTCTATAGAAATTGGACTAGAATTCTTGTGAGGATTCTATAGAAATCGGACTAAAATTCTTGTGAGGATTCTATAGAAATTGGACTAGAATTCTTGTGAGGATTCTATAGAAATTGGACTCGAATTCTTGTGAAGATTCTATAGAAATTGGACTAGAATTCTTGTGAGGATTCTATAGAAATCGGACTAAAATTCTTGTGAGGATTCTATAGAAATTGGACTAGAATTCTTGTG
>JBAGKK010003307.1:0-12527 GCA_037177015.1 Euceroptres primus | reverse complement strand
TTTTGATCTGAAGTGGATCATTTATTCTATAGTCACAGTCTTTTGTTTTACTATTTCTCATTTTGCTGCCGATTAAAATGGTACTCTGGAATTTTCTGTGCTTCTGAAATTGTCCCATTTAGTATTCACTTGGCTAAGTGATATTTCATGCACGTTTTTATAAAAGGGCAAGGACCGAGTTACAAGGAAAATTCGTGAGAAATTCTCTTTGTAAGAGAGAAGACCCTAAATCTATTGATTCCAAATGTTCACATAAGAATTCAGGCGGCGCGTGAAGTCTATAAAAACTAAGAGACCCTGCAGAACGTAAAAACGGCGGAGAAGGTGTCGATTTTGTGCTCTTTCTTCGTCTTTTTCTACTCCATCGTTTCAACGTCGAAAGCACTTTGTGAGTAGCATGTAATTAAGCACGGGGGGCCAAGTATATTTTAGACTTCCCCGGCTCATTGATTCCCATCTAGCGTGCTCTCGCGGCGTTTCGTTTGCCCTGGACAGGCTTCGAGTTACAAATTACGAAGTTCAGTACACATTGTGGCGGTGCTCGTACATATTTATGACCTTTGGAAGAAACAAAGATGACGAGAAAGTTACAGGAGGTAGAGGGAGAGGGGGGGGGGGGCAAAAAACAAGCTAATGATCAAAGATGCTGGTCGTGCTTGGACCACAGGTTCCTGTTTCTTGTTCTTTCCTTCAACAGCATGGTCAAATTAAGAATTTAATTTGCGTAAATTTAAGCGTAATTCTGAAGGACCAACGGATGTGTATATTTTGGACAGAATGTGTATATTTTGGATAGAATGTGTATATATTTTTTAGTGAATTGTTCATTTCGTCAAGGAGTAGTAAATTTGTGATTAGGTTCAGAAAAAGTTTTTAAATGGATATGACGATTTGGCACTAGAATTATTATTTAGAAATTGATTTCAAGGTATTCATTATGTTGCCATTTTGTTGCATTGCTTTCTTCGTTTCTTCACTCAGAAAAATATACGGTTATTCTAACCAGAATTCTAGTTAGGCTCTACTTGACATTCCTTTCCGGTTTTCTTAATCAGAATTCTGGTTATTCCAAACAGATTTTCTGGTTAGTTTTGAAAATTACTAAAAATTCTGGTCATTCCAAACAGAATTCTGGTTAAAACAGTCGGAAAAGAATGTTAAGTAGAGTTTAACCGGAATTCTGGTTAGAGTATCCAAAGATTTTTTTGAGTGTTTAGTACTATTTTTTTTAATTTTTAGGGTATAATATTAAATTACATTTTTCAAGGAGAAAAGTTTTTTCTGAAATGATAGCAGGTACATAAACTAGAAAGCATTTTAGTTAGTTTAGGTAATATTAGGTAATATTAAATTAAATTTTTCAAGGAGAAAAAATCTTCCTGAAATGGTAACATGTATACAAACCAAAAATTATTTTAGTTAGTTTAGAATCCTGTACAAAATATAAAAAAAAACAACTAAAACTCTAAAACTGAAGATGTGAAACTCTTAATGAAATATACTTTTAAAACAAGACAAAATTATTTTAATTCATAGAATAATGATTGTTAAAATATTTGGATAAAGCTGCACGCTCTGAAAAATAAATGATATAAAGATGTAAAACGTCTGAAATACTCCTATCCTAAAGTATACCAGAATAAATCATAAAATTCTTAAAATAGTTCTACAAAATTCAGTCCATTCAAACATATATATTTTTTACTATTCATTAATGATAATTTAACTTTAGGCATTAAAATAAAAAAGGTAAAACGCTTACAAATTTAACAAATCTCAAAAGTGACTATATTCAATTAATGTTTTTTTCACATAAATTTAAGAAAATTTTTTTTTACCACAAATCATTGAATTTTCTACTAAAATATCAGTTAATTTTAACTGAAAATTATTTTACTTATTATTTATTATTTTAACCTAAACTTTATTATTATTATTTATTTTAACTTAAAATTAAAGTCAATTTTCACTGATTAAAGCAATAAGTCAGCCATGGATTTAAATGATTATCACCAGTCCAATTTAATTGTCAGTCATTTTTCACTAATTCAGATTTAGAGACCGGCGTTTCTGGTCAAAATTGGGACGATTTTTATTCAGAAAAATCTATTTTGCTTCCTCTTTAAATCTGAATTAGCAAAAAAGTAATTAATAATTAGTCAAATTTCACTGATAATTAGTGAATTACACAGCTGACGTCTTATTTAGTTCAAATTTACAAATCTTCATTGAAGATTTACCGGAATTTTAATAAAATTTGAACTAATTCTCAGTAGAAAAAGTTACTAAAATTTTACTAATTAGTAGTGAAATCTGGCTACAAAAACAGTGAAATTATTTTGTAATTTCAGTAAATCTTCACTGAGGATTACTTAATTTTCTCTAATTATAAAAACACTAAGTCAGTCATGGAATTCATTAATTATTATAAAATTTTACTGATTAAAATTTAGAGATTTAAAATTAAGATAATTGAGTACTATTTAGTAATTTTTCCCTACTGAAATCATAATTCTAAAATAACAATACTTAATAATTTACTAATAATTTATTCTACTTGCATATCTTATTGTATTAGAAAGTAGGCAGTATCGAATATTACGGAAATTTCCGTATAACTAACACACAATATAGTATGGGCCGAGGCTATTGTTACGGAATTTTCCGTAACAATAGCCTGACCCCCCTTTGTGTTGTATGCTAGTTACACGGAAATTTCTATAACAATATCCTCGGCCTAAGACTTATTCAAACTTTCCTCTCGGCTAGTAAATAGATTTGTGCCCAAAAATAATTTAATTTAAATATAAACTTTAGATGATTCAACTTTACAAGAATATAATTTATACCACTGCTATACAAAAATTAATTACTTTCAACCAATTATTTTAGTTGAATACCTAAAAATTACGTCGAAGCCTTTTAAAGAATCATTAAAAGTCATTAAAATTTAAGTCACTAAAACTTAACGCTAAAGTTTAGCGCAAATGTGAAACAAAAATATAAGTTTTAAGTTTAAACGTCCGATGTACTTTTTCGGTATTAAAATACACTATAGATTGGAAAATAATTTATTTTTAAGCCGAGTTAACAAAGACAAAGTTTTAATGACTTTAGTTATTAAATAATTATTATTATAAATAACGATTTAGTCAGTGCAAAAGCGCTAAGCTAACATCGAATCTCTCCCTCTGTTTCGCTTTACAATGTAAAAAAAAAGAATACATACTGTATAAATCTTAATAAATTCAGAGCAATTTTTTATTATAAGAATAGGGCTGTTGTAACTGCCGTTTTCAACGTTTATAAACGAAAATGAAAAATTTTTTTAGTCAGATATTTCTTTATTATAATAAATAGGGCTGTTTCATAAGTCAGATAATATAATTATAATTCTTCTAATGTTTTGGATCTTATATGTCAATAATTTTAGAACCGAATCAAGACCAACTAAAACAATTTTCAGCTGCTTTCCAATAATTTTAATTTAAAATTGAAGGATGAATATTCTTACCGATTTTAGTTGAATGACAGGAAGATTTTCATTTAATAACATTTGAAAACCCAACGATGCTTTATTTTTTTCTTGAATTTTCTCATGAATTCCCATTTCATTTTCGCTTACTCAATTTTCCGCAATTTATTTCTTTTCAATTACAACACAAAAAATGTTTTACATATTAAGGCAAAAGAACCAAATCCCCATCAAGGGTCCGAAAGCGAATCACTATTCTTTTGCCAAAAATAACAACAATTGTAAACTAAATTTTTGAAAAGCGTTTAGCTTAACAAATAAACTGAACATTTCACAAAAATTTAGTTTATAATTGTATTTATTTACGGTAAAAGCAATAGTTATTCGCATTTTGACCCCTGATCAGGATTTGGTTCCTTTGCCTTATTCTTAAGTTTTTCATTGGAACCGATATACTTAAAAATATTGTTAAATAATAATAATTATTATGAGTTGAAACGTCTGATTAAAAAACACAGCTTTTTATTACTAATAATGTTAATAATAATTATAATAATATAACGTGAACGGCTCAACACCTTAAAAATAGTCTCGGATTGTTCTGTTTTAATCCAACTTCAGTCCTAAAAGCAGATTATCATTGCATCAAGCAATTAATTCTCTTGCATTTAAATTAACAGCATGAAGTTATCGCAATTTAAAACAATACAGCTCGGGTCTAAATTAAAACTCATAAAAAAGAGGACCAAATATAATAGGTACCCAACTATTTTCAGTGAACCGTATGAATGAGCGTCGAATAAAGTCCCGACGGACAGGGGACATGCCACAGCATCACAAACTTTAAAGTTCAGCCTCTCGACTTTTAGAGTCTTTAGTTTAGACTTTTAGAGTTTAGAGAGTAGTCGAATTAAAGTAGTCGAATACACTTGAGACTCTTAAGAGATAAGAGTGTTTATGGTATATATTTTATATGAGAAATAAAGATCGGCCTGGCTACCGATGATACTTGAAAATCACCTCCGAACAAACGCTAATGGGCATGTAACTCGTCGATAAATGTGTTCGCGCCTAACAATTAGTAGGTACACAACGGACAACCCGTAATAAAGCAATGATCGCGGTTTACGAGGTAGTATATAACCCTGGCAATGAACCATTCAAGCTGGGTTCCGCTCACCAGCTTGCACGAACGTCCGTCAGACTTCCTACATCTATCCTATCATCCAGTCCTTCTTCCACTTATCGCACAAGGAATACTTTGTCCTCCGCTCGTAAAAGTAATGCCTTGTAAATTGTCACGATGCCGCGACTACCGCTTTTTCGTTTCTCCTGAAACATGATTTAAACGGGCGGCAAAAGTTTGCACTGACGACCTCCATGTACGTGGAAATATTCTTGACATAATCATATCCTTCATTCTGATAACCGACTGACCCACATATTTCTTTGAGATCATCGACAAAGTGTAAAAACAGAGCTCCTGTGAATTAGATTTTATCTTTTCTGCGAATTTGAATTTTGAATTTACAAGCGGCTTTTTCCAGGGAGAAATATGACATAAGAGTTGCAATGTATTGTAAAACTTATATTTCAAAAGAACATCAAAAACTTGAGAAAAAATCGGTTAAATTTGCAGAAGTCATCTTCTAAAAAAGGGACAGCAGATTTTTTCTGTTATATTTACAGAAGTGTCTGTTAAACTTGCACTGAAAAAAAGTATTCCAATTTTAAGGATACATTCTTATTCTTAGCATATGTAATAAGAATGTATCCTTAAAATTGGAATATTTATATTCCAATTATTGGAATTGGAATATAAAAAAAATTAAAAAAGAATTTAAAAAAGTTGGAATATTTATATTACAATTTTATTTTTATACATTTATATTATAATGTATTTTTATATGTATTTATATTATATATTTTAAGATACGTTACGTTCTTATTCTTAAAATTAGAATATTTTGTTTTCAGTGTACAGATTATCACTATATATATTTAACAGATGACTGTAGACTTGACAGAAACTGGAAATATAACAGAAAAAAATTTGCTGATCCTATTTTAACAGATGATTTTTGTTAATTTAACCGATTCTTTTTTACTGCAAAGAATAAATTTCAAAACTTCATGCAATCTTAGACAAAATCAAAAAGTCGCAAAACAGACGAAAGAAAAGAAGAAATGAAATATAGTTGGTTGCCTTCTATTTTTTCCCCTCGTTTTCTGTAACTTGCTTTTTTGATTTTGTCCACGGATGCATTTTAAAAATTATTATGGACTCTTTCCTATAATTCATGTTTTAATGGACTTATGGTACAAATTGTACAAAATTGTATTTTTTGATAAGAATTTCTCTCATTATATTATAGGAAAAACTTTTATAAGGAATTAGTATTACCAATAATATTGGCTGATGGGTCAATATAAAGCTAATAAATTACTCTAAAGATGTAAAAGTATACTTGACATACTTGTTTCTATCCAATATGGATTCAATATCACATGTATGTATTCAATATAAAATATTCTATACACTATAATCAAACTATTTTCATATTTATTATTAGTACACATATTAATTCCAAATTATAAAGTTGATAAGTCAGTGCCATAGAAAAACCAACATTTTAATTGTATGAACTTCCTAAATCTGAATCAGTTAAAAGTGACTGATTAGCCACTGATTCATCCAGTTAAAATTTAACTTATTTTCAGTAAAACTGCACTAATTTTCAAGTCAAATTTTATTTTGAGATTATGTTTCTGACTAAAAAATCAGTTAATTTGCTTTTATCGAAATTTCAGCAACGTTTTTGACTACAAATCAGTTAATTTTCACTGATTGCTGAAGCAAAAAGTCAGACATTTATTTAACTGATTATCGGTCAAATTGAACCATTTTCAGTCATATTTCACTGATTCAGATTTAGAGTATATTTAAAGTATTTAAAATACATACATATTTAAAAAATATTGTAGTTGTGGTTCACAATCATTCTCAGATGACATAAAATTTTTTACAGAAATTAAAAAATTATCCAAAAATACTTATAAAAAAAACGCATGATTCCTGGCAATAGTAAAAAGACCAAACCATTCTCTGAATTAGTAAAAAGTAAGCCCCTAATAAATAAACCCCCTAACTTTATTGAACATTTCTACTATTTATTAGTAATTTTTTTACTAAAACTTCATTTCAAAGTTGAGAACTATTAAAAGAAATACTGAAATATAAATAATAGTTATAAGTAGCAATTTTAACTAAAGTAAATTAGTGACTCACTTTTCTCTAAATCAGATTTAGAGAGTCTACATTTTTAAACGATTACCTAGCAATCATTTATAACAAAAAAGAGACACACAGTTCATAAGATTGCCATGTAATCCTTTAAAAATGTAAATACCCTCATATCGCCTTACTGTGCCGCTTGTTCTTGTGCCGGCTGCACGATTGTTCACGCTGTACTTTTTTTCAAGCAGTGCCAGGAAACGGTTTCGATAAAAGGCTATATTTGGATAGTTTTTTTTAATTGCTGACAAAATCTTCGATGTTACCAGAATGATTTTCAACAATATTGACCCATCAGCTGGCAATATGTGCCAATAAATTATGAAATGGTCGACATTTTTACGTTTTAATTTCTTGTAAGGAATATAATGTGCCTTCGAGTCTCACAAATATAGGTTCAACCACACGTTCAAATAAAAATTCATGAAAAAAAACCCAAATCCTGAATTCTCCAAGGAATCAAATCCTTTCTGCATTCATTTTTTATTCGCTCAATTTAATCCCCCATGTTCTTTCATTCGGACTCGTTTTATATAAAATACAAAGTTAACGACATCACCCACGAAACTCGGCATTTTAAAATTCTCAGTAGCAATTTACTGTCACAGCAATATTCTTCGCATGAGAATATTGTTACCTATTTTCTTTATAACAGATTTAAATGATCTTTTGACCATTATCTCGGAAAAAGGAAGAAGGAAAAGCAAGAAAAAAAGGAAAAAAAGAGAGCTTGGTATTTATAACACATAGTCATGAAAATATACATTGGTGTTTATTTGGGATAAAAAACAGAATCCTTACGACAATAAATTTACATGGGGAATGCAGTTGCATAATATTGAAAATGAGTTGTGCATAATTGAAAATATTTTCAATGTAGTGGAAGTTTGCAGAGTTTCAGAAAAAAGTGAATCTCAGTGATGGGAGAAACCGGTATGAGTAGGCACTCCCATTGAGATGGAGAAAGTAACCACATTGGACATCTCTCGAACCCCATTAGGGTCTTTGGAATTCGTGACCAATGGCATCTGATAACTGACAATGTATTTTCAACGCAGTCAGTGGTCCCGTCCCCAAGAAACATCCTTTTACGCCCACTCGATAATCAGCTTTGATCGGCGATTTTTTAAATATAAAATATTGACTATTTTTGTTTCATATGCATTTTACATTTAAGAATTTCTTTCAGAATGATGCTTTTTATTTTAAGTAAGTTTCTTTGGTGAACAAGAAATTTTCCCAGTTTTAGTATTTTTTTTTTTACAAAAGTATAGAATTGATGGAATTCATTTTTGACCTAACAAAATATTTCAACCTTTAAAAAAACAATTTTAAAAGAGAAAATAATATCCAGAAGAAAAATTAATATCTACCAGGAGATTTCACTAAAAAGAAAAGTTTTTCTATATTTATTTAAACATTTAAACATTTAAACATTAATTACAAATTCCCAAGATTCTTTTAGTTTTAAAATTAATACATTATTCACAACAATATTTTCCAAGCAGAATTAAATTGACAAATAATTACAAGAAATGCTTTTATATTTTATTTAAATAAAAGGAAAGATTTTTTGAGAGAATTTTAACATAGAATTTCAGAGAACTCTTTGACAACTAAGGGAGTATGTAAGTTACCAAAACTGCAAGTACACTTATCGCTGGATTATGGGCCGGGCTCGAGGGTAAACGGTCCTCAATTCAATGCTATTAAAATCCAGTTTGAACCGGATTTAAAGCAACGAGCGAGCAGTCTTATGTCAACATTCAGGACAGCGTATATAGTCTCTGAACGTACAAAAGTAAATGCGCAGAGAGTCGCGATGTAAACAACTTCTGGCGACCTTGACTGTTCGAGCGATGTAAGCCAGTCAAGGAACGCTCGGGGGAGGGGGAAGACAGAATCAGTGAAGCGTGAACGACCATGAAGCCGGCCGGTAATCCAGTGGCACATAATCCAGCGATGAGTGTAATCGAACCAGCATTATACCGAAATTTTTTAAGCCCCACATTGACAAATTTTAATTTTATCGAATTTTCAGTTTACCGAATTTTCTGATTACCGAATTTTCATATTCCCGAATTTTCATCTTACTGTATTTGCATATTTCCGAATTTTTATTTTACCGAACTTAGAGTTTTACTGAATTTGTATCTTAGCGAATTTTTATTTTACCGAACTTTAAGTTTTACTGAATTTGTATCTTACCGAATTTTCAATTTACCGAATTTGCCTGTTATCAAATTTGCAGTTTACCGAATTTGAACCTAACCGAATTTTCATTTTACCGAATATGCATCTTACCGAATTATTATTTTACAGAATTTACAAACTAAAAATTCAATAAAATAAAAATTTGATGAATTTGCGATTCGGCAAGATGCAAATTCGGTAAGATGACATTTCGGGAATCTGAAAATTCGGTAAAATAAAAATTCGGGAATATGAAAATTTGGTAATACGGTAATACGGTAATTCGGTAATACGCAAATTTGGTAAATTGAAATTTCGGTAAAATAAAAATTTGGGAATCTGAAAATTCGGTAAATTAAAAATTCGGGGATATAAAAATTTGATAAAACGAAAATTCGGTAATATGCGAATTCGGTAAATTGAAATTTTGGTAAAATAAAAATTCGGTAAAATGGAAATTTCGGTAAAATAAAAATTCGGGAATATGAAAATTCGGTAAAATGCAAATTCGATCATTTGAAAATTTGGTAAAATAGAGATTCGGTAAGATGCAAATTTGATAAAATAGAAATTCGAGAATCTGAAAATTCGGTAAGATAAAAATTGAGGAATCCGAAAATTCGGTAAACTAAAAATTTGGGAACATGCAAATTCGGTAAGATGCAAATTCGGGAATCTGAAAATTCGGCAATTTGGGGATTCGGTGAAAAAAATTTTCGGTATAATGCTGGTTCGGTTAATTACACTTTCGGTAACTTATACATACACCCCTGAAAACTAGAATTTTTCTTTTTCTTTCTTTTTTGCCCTTGATATTTCTTTCTTTTTCTGAAAAACATTCTTCATACAATCCTCCGGAAAACTCTTTTAACTTGAATAAATTTATTCCAAGACTTGAAAACAGAAAAACACTCGAATCAAAGACAACATGTTTAGCAAACTAGTAATCATTTTCAAGAAAGGAAAAATACATATTCGACGAGGTGGTGTTAAATCGAGCGAATCGACGCAATTCAAAGATTTCCACTTGAAAAATATTTCCGACCAACGACTGATTATCGACGAAGACAATATTTACATTTTATTTTCGCTCGAACAAGTCTCATAAATACAAATAGCCGCAGCTTCTTCTCTTTGGAGTGGAAGAGTAAAGGCGCAAAATCACGATGCGCTCTTGGACGAAAATAAACTAGTGTCGGAGTATCGAAACCACTCTCCGGACGAGAATGTAGCGAATGTCTACTATTTAGTTTTACTCGGGTTCGATGGCACGCCAAGCAATATCATACATGAAACATTTTAACCGTGACTTCGTCAGCCCGAAAGCCAGATGCGAATTGACGAGAGAATATTAGAAGGTGTTCCAAATTTTCCGGAAAATATTTTTAAGAATAGAGATGTTACAGGAAATGTCAAAGCAGAGAAGAGAAAGTCGATACATCGGTTTTGCTGAGGAGCCGTCACAAATCGGTGTCGGAAACATAATTAGAAGGAAGAGGATGTTGGAAATTTGTCCTCTTTATGCGGCTCAGTGTGTGATCTCGACCTTCAAAGATCATCTGACAAAAAAATTCAAGAATCTCCGAGTTTCTTTTCAGCTATTATATAAACAATAAAATGAATTAATAAAATTCCTAATAAACTAATTAATTTTAAGGTGATAATTAATATGCTTGCCTACAAATTTCAATTATGAAAAATTCACTGATAAGAGATTAAAAGTAAAATATTTTTTTTAAAAACGAATTAATAGGGTAAGAGCACCAATTTTTGGCACATTAGCCCAATTATTGGCATGCCAAAAACCGAAGTGAATTTATATAATTTTGGGTAAATATTTGACTGCAATGGATAACTATTATATGCATTATTAGGGTGGTACAAAAATGCATTACGAAAATTTCTTTGAGTCTAGAGGGCAACGATTCCCCTAATTTGTTAGGTTTCTCGAAAAAGAAAATGCATATTTTTTTAAACATTTTAGGACGCGCTCTCAGACCTTTGTAATTAACATGAGATTTCAAATGAGAAAAGCTTACTTTTCAGGGAAAAAAAACTTCTCACTTTTCAGGAAAATGACAAAAAGGTACTTGTTATTTACTTTTTATAAATTAACTTTCATAACTTGTTAAAAACTATTCAACGATTAATTGCCACTCAATAACTTTTCATTTTAACCCCCCCTCCCAACCCCTTTATATTGTGCCATGAAAATGCCTCAAAAAATGCAAAATTTTTTTTTTTTAACTTTTTTTTAAATAAACTATTTTGGTCGAGAATTGACAAGTTTTTAAGTATTTTTTAACTAAATTAAAATTGTTTAAACAATTATTAATTGTTAAAACTATTGTTTTTTCTCTTGAAATCATGAAAAGTTAGCATTTTCTGGGATAAACGGCACAATAAATAAATGCTAAACATAAAATTGTTTCAGAAATTTTTCAATTGTTTACACAATTTCAAATTGTTTAAATGGTTTTTTCTCACCAAAACATGAAAAGATAGTACTTTCTGAAATTAATGGCACAGTTCATGAATGTTAGGAGCAACATTTTTTAATGAGGTCATTTTTCAATTGTTTAAATAATTAATAATTATTCACTTGTGCTTTTCGAGGGAAAGATGAAAAAAAGCCTAGTTTTTTTCAAAAATCTTACACTGTATCCCTTATTATGAAATTTTTACTTCTTTTACAAGTTATACCCCAATTGTTTAAACACTTATTATTATTAGGATAAACAGTTGGAGTATAACTTCTGAAACAATAAAATATTTCATGATAAGAGAAATAGTGTAAGAGATTCGAAAAAGCCAGTCTTTCCTCAGCCTTTCCCTCGAAAAGCCACAAGTGAATAATTATTAATTATTTAAACAATTTTAAAATTTCATTAAAAAATGTTGCTGCTAATATTCATGAACAGTGCCATTAATTTTAGAAAATATAAACCTTTCCTAATTTGGTGCGACAAAAACAGTTAATGAAATTGTAATTGTTTAAACAATTGCAAACTGTTTAAAAAAATATTACTTTCAAAATTCACCAACTGAGTAGTTAGTTCCAGAAAATATTAAATTCCATGATTTGGGGGAGAAAAAAATAATTTAAGCAAATGAATATTGTTTAAACAATTATGTCTTTCGAAAAAGAATTACTCTAAACATTTATTAACTGTGTCATGAAGTATGTATGGAAAATATTAAATTTTCATGATTTTTAGTTGGGAAAAATTATTTAAACAAAGTGAAAATTGTTTAAATAATTGAAAAATGTTTTAAACAAACAATTTTATTTTTAGCATTCATTCACTGTGCCTTTCATTCCAGAAAAAAATACCTTTTCTTGATTTAAAGAGAAAACACAATATTTTTAACAATTTACAAATACTTAAAAAATACTTAAAAACTTGTCACTTATCGAACAAAAATAGTTTATTTCAAGAAAATTACAAAAATCCAACCCTAGTGCATAATACGTAAAAATGATGGTAAAATTAAATTAATTAAAGAAAAACTAGCTAAACAATCTTATTATCTAATAAATTAGATAGAAGTGCCATCAATTCG
>JBAGKK010003296.1:0-12527 GCA_037177015.1 Euceroptres primus | reverse complement strand
CGTAAGACAAAAATCTGATGTCTAGCAAGTCTCGCTTATGAGACGGAACCAGACATCGATGTCTTGGAGACAAAATGAACTGTCTTGAAGACAAAACCAAGACGAAATATTTTTACACGGGGTGACAGTTAGGCAACGTGATTTCACGGCTAAAAAACATCATAAAAAGTAAACAAATTCAGTTTAAAAAAATTTCGGCAGCCATATTGGATCTGCCATCTTGAATTAAAAAATCTGATAACAGATTCATGATCAGCGACCCAAAAACCCTCTATATACAAATTATATAAATTGAAGAATTTTGAAAACTTGTTGGTAGCTACATTGGATCCACAATTTTGAATTTAAAAAATCTGATAACAGATTCATGATTAGCGACCCAAAAAACCCCTGTATATAAATTTTCATAAAAATTGATGAATTTTGAAAAATTTCGGCAGCCATATTGGATCCGCTATCTTGAATTTCGAAAATCTGATAAGAGATTCATGATCAGCGACCTAAAAAACTCCTATATACAAATTTTCATAAACATTCATCAGAGATAATTTGTTTTATTAAAAAATATCGAAATAATAAAAAAAATTGTCTTTTAGCCGCCATATTGGATGCTGCCATCTTGAAGTTTAAAAAACATACCCTTACAATTTGAAGATAAGGGTCCAATGACGCGAAAAATTTACTAATTGAAAAAATCCACTTACGGTTTCGGTGCGAAAATATGAAATACAAAAAAATTTTCATGCAAAATTTCGTGTTTTATAACTTTTTAATATGTATAACTTTTTTAATATGCATTTTTTCAAAATTCTGACTGCAGAAATCGAAAGTTCAGACAATTTTATGTTAGAAGTTACTAATCTTGATTTTTTAAAAGACCGATTTCATAGTTAGTAAAGCTGTTGAGAAAAGTATTTAAAAAGTGACTATTTGGTCCTTAATGGGTTAAGTAGTAATAAACCGTTTAGGTCAGACGTCAGTCCATAAATCTTCTAATCTTTCTTTTCGTAGATCAAATGATTTTGGTACATCAAATGATTACAACTCAATTTCTTTTGATAAATCAAATGATTTTTATTTATTTTATTGTGCATCATCTATGTATTGTGCATTGACTAAAGTTCACTTATTCGGATGATATTTTTATATTATTTTATTATTTATATTTATACCTATTTAATACTTAATATTTAATATTATAGAATCAAAAGATTTATGTCAATTTAACTTTCTTTGCTAAGAGCTTTTTGTGGGGGGAAAAATATTTCAACCCAAAAGGCATAAATCATGCGGCGCATGTATCCTTTTTGAATTTATGGCGGAAGTTTCCCGTCGTCGAGCGGGATTTACAAAAATGTAAATTTCATAAGCAGATATAATGATGTTACGACTTTCGCAAGAGGTACTTTTGTGCCGGGTTACGTCAAACTTTCTACGATTATTCTACGGATTTTGCAGGTTTTTCGTTCTTACAAACTTTTTAGAAAAATCCAACTGCATACAAATTTTAATTTCTAGTCATGCTAAATCCGAAAGAACTGTTTCTTTTCAAGGGTTTATTTTACATTATATTGAAATTCATAGAAAATATTCTTTAAATGTACAGAAAATGTGTGTTTGTTTATTTTGTAGGTAAAAAGTGGTATTGAAAATGTGTTAAACAAATGTTTGTTTCACAATTTACAGGCATTTATCGAGAGCAAAAAGGATAAATGGCGATGCACTTAACTACCTTATGAAGCAGCATTCTTAGAAGGTACTATAAGTGCAAGGTAACATTAGTCAAACCAACTAAGGCTGAGAAAAGAGAAAGGTTCAGAGGAGTGAAAGAGAGGAAGAGTTAAAGAAGGAAAAAAATAGAAGGAAAAAGAGGAATTGAGAGAAGGAGAGAAGGTGATCGATGGTCTTGGACTATGTTTGCATTTTCTCCCCTTTTTCATTCTATTTTCTCACCACTTTACTGCCAACATACACGTATGAAGAACACCTCGATTACGATTACGAACACAAACGAAACACCTCATTAATGTTTAAATGTGTTTTAAATATCAGGAAATAATTGTAAACATATAAAAATGCTGTTTTGAAATTATAAATACACTAAAAGATTTAAAATAAAAATTAATTGATACAAAAATAATTTTTATTTTTTTGCTTTTTTTTCTTCATAAGTAAATTCATTACTTGTCAAGTTCTGTTGAACTGTTAAACTTCTGTTCAACTTCTGTTGAAAATAAGGAAGATATGTGAATTTCACCCGGAACACGAAAAGCGTTCATCTAATCAACGCTTTTTTATTAAAACAAGGTAACTGGTCTCTGGAGAAATGAAGAGAAAAATAAATAGAAACATCTGCCAGAAAAAAATGCTTTTCTGATGGAAAAATTGAGCGAATGAAAGTTTATTTATTAATCTATAATACAAAGTTTCATAAAGAAGCTTTTTTATAAGGGAGAGAAGAAAATTTTCGATGTAGTTGCTGCGATCCAAGGTTACAATTGTCATATCCCATTTATTTTGTTTCTTGGATTCTCGCTTTTGCCGTATTCTTAACCTGTCCCCTATGTTCTGTTTCCAAACTCGATCCGTTTTCACCCTCTGAACCCTTGTCTCGCGAGTCTCATCACTTTCACGTTTCATCTTCTACGGTGTTGGATACCATAAACGTACGAGACCCGCATCTTGGCGTAAATCTTTTTCCCCTTCAAAAACCGCTCAAACACCCGAGAGCAACATTACGATAAAGTCAGCTTTCCTTCCTACCAAATTCCGGATTAACTTTGGATGGACGCTGGGTCGACATCCCAGCGATAAAATATTTAACACTCTTACGAAATGAGAGGCGAAATTTGTTGCAATGGGATGTGGGCATATGGGAATGATCTCAGAAGAGTATGATAGAAATATAAAGGAGAGAAATAATAAGGAAATAATGCAGGTGGAAAAATAAATGCATAGTTTATGAGTTATAAATTATCGACAGTCACTAAGCAAAAAATTATGCATACAGTAGAGTTTCCCATAAGATTAACATGGGGAAAAAACAATTTTTTGTAAATTTCTTTTGAAACGAGAAAATGAATAATTAACCATAAGCAATACTTTCATCATGTGATGAAAAATCTTCAAGGAATATAAATTCATAATTGATTTTTCATTAAACTCTCCGAAACCCTTTTTTTTGGTGTCCCAAAAACCATCCCCATAGCAGGGTAATCATAGTTTGGCGGACTATTGACATTAATTATCCCTTTTTTCCGTTTTTCTTTCACGGATTCACATTAATGGATAAATTATACGATCAACATTAGAGTCAATGTATACATGTCAGTTTTTTTTAAATGTTTGAACTACATTTAATTGTTTAAATGCAACTTCTAACCTGAATCCAGTAGTAAATCATAGTTTTTTGCAAACTATGATTTTTCATGAAATTATTGTAATCAACACTTTTTCCAGCTTACTGAAAATTGTTTAAACAACTTTTATTTGTTTAAATAATTTGTTTATCTCAAAATATCGTTAGAGTATGACATTATTAGAATTCTACAACGTAATTAATGAATTTGAAGAGGCGGCGAATTAATTTTAGTTCTTTAACAATTGTTTAAACAATTAATAATTGTTGAAATCTAACTTCTAACCTGAATTGAAAAGAAAATCATAGTTTTTTGCAAATTATTTAACAATTTCCATAAGTTTATTCAACAATATCCATAAGTTAATCAAAACTTTTTTAAGCTTCCTGTGAATTGTTTAAACAATTTTTATTTGTTCAAATAATTTTTTATCTCAAAATGTCGTGAATTAACGATATTTTTTAAAAACTAAACTTTAATAAATCAATATGAAAGGTCTGCGAATTAAATAACTATTAATTGCTTAAACAATTAATAAATAACACTAACTAATTAGCCGACCTTTCATATTGATTTATCAGGTTGTAGTGTTATAAGAATACCATTAATTTACGTTATTTTGAGGTAAAAAAATTATTAAAACAAATAAAAATTATTTCAAAAAATTCACAGGAAGTTGAAAAAAGTTCTATTTTTTAATAAACTTGTAGAACTTGTTGAATAATTTAGAAAAAACTATGTTTTTTCGGATTTAGGTTAGAAGTTCCATTTTAACAATTAAACATTGTTTCAAAAATTAAAAAACATCTGAAATGTCTGTACGCCCGATATAGGAGTGGTTTTTGGGGCATCATAAAAGGGTTTTAGGAGAGCTGAAATGAAAAATTAACGATAGATTCATATTTCTTGAAAAATTTTCATCAGATGACGAAAGCATTGCCTATTATGCATTTTGTCGTATTAAAAAAAATTTACAAAGGTTTGTTTTTATCCCATGTTAATCTTATGTGAAACTTCATAGGCCCGACGGAACGGGTGAATTTTCACCGATTTGAAAAAAAATCGTGTTCACTTTCTTTTTGAAACTTCACAAGAAACCGATTAATGGTGACTAAAATTCAAATTTTTGTGTATAGTTTTTTTTTGTATAGTAGGGTGGGTCGAAAAAATAAAATTTTGGAAATCGGAAATGGAACTATGTGGAAAAGTAGCGTATTAGGACCCTGAAAAAGTATACTTAATTTGGATTCGACCGATAAAAGCCTTGGTTTTGCGCGTTAACAAAACATGATTGAAAAAATTCTTATTTTCGTAATTTGGATATTTTCGTGGATGTCAATTTTTGGTTACATTTATGGAGGCCTAAGACGACTTTCTAAATTTTTACAGATTTTTATTTTCAGCCTCATCAGAGATTATTAATGTTTAGGAAAATCCTGTTTTCAAAAAATAATTTTAAACCCTTTAGAAATGTAGAGAGAATTTTTTTAGGTATCTAGGACGTTTCTGCTGGTAAAAATGCACTACAAAAAAATTTGATTAGTCTAGGAATCATAAGTGTAATTATAGTGAATCTTTTTAAAACTAAGTTTTTGATTTCTTAAAATTATTCTTTTTCAACTGACTTTAAATATTATTTTTAACATCTGAGGGTGTTCTAGTGATAAAAATACTTTTGAAATAGACACAAAAATTACTTCTTGGAAAACATACTGCCTCTTTGTTTTGGATTCCATGAACTTATCAATTTTTTTCTAGAGTATTTATATCACTAAAATTAAAAAATTAAAAAAAAACAAAAATGATTTATCAATTTTTTTCTAGAGTATTTTTATCACAAAAATAAATTGTCAATTTTTTCTAGAGCATTTTTATCACAAAAATTAATTATCAATTTTTTCTAGAGTATTTCTATCACTAGAACAGCCTCAGATGTTAAAAATAATATTCAAAGTCACTTGAAAAAGAGTGATTAAAGAAATCAAAAACTGAGTTTAAAAAAAATCAGTATTTGATTGATGATTACACTTATGATTTCCTAGCCTAATCAAATTTTTTTCTAGCGTATTTTTACCAGTAGAAACGTTCTAGATACCTGAAAAAATTTTATCTACATTTCTGTAGATTTTAAAATTATTTTTTGGAAACTGGGGTCTACTAAACATTAATAATCTCTGATGGGGCTGCAAATAAAAGTCTGTAAAAATTTTGGGAGACGTTTAAAGCCTCCAGAAATGTAAAAAAAATTGAAATCCACGAAAATATCAAAATTCCGAAAATAAGAATTTTTCTAAACATATTTTGTTAACGCACAAAACCAAGACGTTTATTGATCAAATCCAAATTAGTTATACTTTTTCAAGGTCCTAATACGCCACTTTTCCACATAGTTTCATTTTCGATTTCCCAAATTTTGTTTTTCCGACCCATTCTAATATACAGTAAGTCTGAAGGTATCAAAAGGTTACAAACAGGTGAAAATTAAGTTAAATATCCCAGTAATTGTCACGTTAGTTTCAATAATCGCATTGCTATTAATTTTATTTTTTAAGAATGTATACTTGATTTTTATTGGTTTTCATAGTAAATAATACTAAAGCAGATTATTTTTTGTTACTTAACCCTTTGAAGCATACATTTTTCCTTACATTCTAATTGTTTGAAACTTCATGGACGGAAGGTTTTTGAGGTCGCTGATTACGAATTTGAAATCAAATTTTTTAAATTTTCAAAATCCAAAACGCTGGATCCAATATGGCGGACCTAAAATGTGAAAATAAATCCCGTGGCTTCAAAATGGGTTCTCAGAGGTTTTGTGGGTCGCTGATTACAAATCTGAAGTCAAAATTCCAAAATTCAAAATGGCGGATACAATATGGCGGATGAAAAATGAAAAAATTGGTTCTGTGGCCTCAAAATGGGCTCTGGGTTTTTTTTTTGGATCGCTGATTACGAATCTGAAGTCGATATTCCAAAATTCAAAATGGCGGATGCAATATGGCGGACAGCAAATTTAAAAATAAGTCACGTGGCTTCAAAATGGGTATTCGGGTTTTTTTTGGGTAGTTGATTACGACTCTGTCAAAATTCAAGTCAAAATTTAATCCAGTAAAATTAAAAAATTAAAAATTGCAGATCTAATAATAACATATCTGTGATCAGAAACATAGAAAACATTCGTACACAAAATTTCATCGAGATTAGCAAGAATTTTTAAAATTAAGTCCGCCATCTTGAATTTCGTAAATCTGATCACAGATTCGTAATCAGTGACCTTAAAAACTTATATACACAAAGTTTCGTAAGAGTGCGCTGAAAAATTTTTCAGATAATGAATTTTTCTTGCAAAAAGTGATTTTTTCAGTATTTGTTTGTTAATATTAGGAAATTTACAAGAAACTTCAAATAACGGAGTATAATTTTTGATTCTTTAACATGTTATTATTGTAAATTTACAAAATTAACAAATCTACGTCGCGTTTTGAATAGTTTGAAACGATCTTCGAGTTTTATCTTAAAATATCAAAATCGTAAAACCTGACCCAAAACTTGGGGACAGACTTTCCAGCGTTTTTTTCGCATTTTAAACTGTGAAATATTCAACTTATCACTCTATAATAATCTTTTTCAACTAATTTCAATCAATTTTCTTTCGTAAGCCCAAATTATTAAAGAAAATATTTTTGATATTTAATAAATATTTAGCAATTGCTAAATGTTAAAATATTTAGCAATTGCTAAATGTTAAAATATTTAGCAATTTTCTATTTTAAATTTGTATTTTGGGACATCGCGTGACCAGACATTTTTCAAACATTTTTATTTATAATTTCTAAACAAAGTGGTCTAAAATTTTGAAACTTTCCTAAATTGCGCCCTGATGTTAGTACTTTGCTCAGTTATATTTAGAAAAAATTAATTAATCACAGGATATATGTGAAAAGTGATAGGGACTTAAAACGGTCAACTTTTTGGCAATCATCCACAAAAAGAAAACGCATTATTGGTGAAAAAACAGATAATATTTTTTTACATATGTTATCAACGGTTCCAGAAATAACGGAAAGTCCGGCAGTTATAGTATCAAACACAAAATTGATTTTCAAGTTTAATTAATTTAACTTATCTCTATAGCTTGCGCTACAATATTGTTGCGCTGTAACAATCGATTCTAATTATAATATTGGATGGGAAACGAGTGTAATATTTTTCACACATATACACATATTTCTCTTGGGATCTATAGCTCGAACGTATACACAAATACATATAAATTTTTGTGTGACTACATCATTGATCCCAAACCATTCGTATGTCATTCATGAAATCTCGTAACTCGTTGCACAAATTTATGCTTCGGATAACGGCTGGAATAACGATTCAGAGGGTTGTTAAATGTTAGTGATGGATGGCGATCAAAGACGCAGAATGACCACAAAAAAGGTCCTCGGCATAAAATTCTCTCGAGAGTTTCGATAGTGTTAAGATATTAAGTTGCTGTAATTACAGCAACTTTTGTAAAAGTGCAACGACTCAGAAAGCAGATCGCTTCATATCTTAACTATTCCAGTTTCCATTGTATGGTTTCCATTTCTTGCTATTATGAAATCCTGAATTTTGTTATGAGAAAAAGAACATTTGGAATTAATCTAATTAAAATGAATCTCAGGGCCAAGCCCTGGGTGCAGATATTTATAACGTATATGTTACAAGGTAGACTGATAAATAGGGTGGGTCAGTTTTAATTAAATTGACCCTTCCTTTGCTGTATAGCCACCGCTATGAGGCATGATAGTAACTGGCCTGTCTACGGGAAAATAATTAAGTTACATCGGTCGCTGAGGACATTGATAATAATAACTCGACTCACAAATATTATACCCAAGAGACTCGTACGGACGAGTGCCAACCATGAATCACATTATAATTACACGCTGTTGTGATACTGCCTCAATTCTTTTGGGAAACAAGTTTCTCGCATTGCCACTATTTTCTCAGGTGGAGGTATAGTATTTTTAATTGCTGCATTTATTTCATTTGAAATTCATGCTGTACCAGAGTAGTTAATGGTGATGAATTTTTCATTTGAAATTACAAAATGTAAATTACTTTTGGAAATTGCTCAGTTATTGTGTGTGATTCATATACATGGAGGATAGTTCCCCATTGCTCAAAGAGAAATTTTCAAAGTACAGTTCAAGTTGTATTGGGTAATTACAAACTTAACTGCAAGTTCTGTCGTCTCTCACTTCGTATGCCACTCGTATAAGTTACACAATACCTACAAAGTTTATAGCTGACAAAATTATCTCCGTAGACTGGAAACCACAACTACCACCAAGTTTAATGAGCCACAGAAATGCTTATTGATATCCATAATACGTAAAAAATGGTTTCAAAATGAATTTTTATAAATACAAATTCACATCAGCTGAAAAGTACAAAGGCGTAAAGTTGTTTTCCCCCAAGACCTATTTTTGCTTTTATCTCCTGGGCATTTAATTACCGCATAAAATTTAATATTCATTTCATAACGTATTTTGTAAAACTGATTAAATTATATATGTTAATAAAGGGCTGTTAAGTAAATTACAGAGATTACTCACGTCAGGTACGGAATCATTATCAGAATAAAATAATTATTTTAATACATTGTAAAAACAATTTAATTTAATTTAGTTTAATTTAATTGGAACTCTAAAATAAAAAATATAATATGGAATGGTGGTAAGAAAAATAAAGTGGTTCTGTGTCCTTTTCCATTAGTCGAAATAAAAAAATGTGCAGTATCTGAATATCGAGAAAGAAAATACTCTTATCTAAAGAGATCTGTTTCGTCGATAGGAAGTTTCGCCATCCATTTTTCATCGTGTACTTTATTCATTCTACGCTTGATTTTCCATGCAGTCGATGCAAATTGAACTTACATCAGATATCTTATTCGTGACCTTCCATTCGATAGATCACACATTCTCGTCACTCGTATTCTTTTACTTCTTTCGAACTACATTTCTTCTATTTGCGAATAATTTTCTGCGTCACTGTTCGTAATTCTAACTAAATTTGCAAGTATATATAGGTTTTAAAATGCATCTGGTGTATGGAACCAGTTCTGTTACACGAACATTTACATACACATATAGGTTTTAAGCGCACGCGAGAGGAATCCGAAGAAGTTGCTTATACACTCACGAGAGAAACATTATGATGGATTATAATCCGAAACTAGACCAAAATGTATTTGAAAAATGTAAATTTATTTTATGGAAAGAATTTTGGTGGTTACAAGCAATAAATAATTATGAATTTTATACAAAGGTTTGATATAAACTCAATATAAACTTTTATATAAAACAGAAGACTTTAATTGGTAATTGTGCAGATATTAAGCGACTTTTCCGAATTTCGACTTTATCGATCCTTTTTTTAAGCTTTATTTTATCACCAGAAAAAGAAATCAATCGGGAAAGGTTGAGTACCTAATTCGCTTTTTATTATTTTATTAATAAACTTAAAAATGTAAACTTAAAATTTTAAAAATTCCCATTTTCCAGTTTTTTGCTGCAGTCTTTTTTTTAAAGCATTATTTTATTACTGAAACAAGAAATCAATCGGAAGAGTTCGAGAACCTAATGTACTTTTTATAATTTTATTTTAGAAACTTGAAAACTTTATTCAAAAATTTAAAAAATTCCCAATTTCAAGTTTTTTTGCTGCGGTCCTTTTTTTAAAAGCTTTATTTTATTACTGAAACAAGAAATAAGTCGGGGAAGCTTAAAAAAATGGTAATGTTTGGCATAATTTGTCAATAAAATTTGTACTACCCTTTTTCAACCCAGCGTCTACTTCCTCTACCCATTTCTTATCTATTACAAAAATTATACATATTATTTTCTGACATATGGAAAAATTTAATTAATCAGGAAACACAATTAGATGAAAGTTTATCTATATTTCTTGAATATTTATTTAAATAAAAAGCATGTAATTGACCAGAAATTTCTACGAGACGAAAAGACCCCAGTCCCCTTGTGTGCTACTCCTCCCCCCTGATTAATTGAATTTCTCCATAAGTCAGCAGATATTGTATAATATAATTTATATAACAATTATAAAAAGTCTGCGCCGCCGCGCCACGCAGATGCCGCCGCCGATTTTTCCTATCTGATGAGACGCCGCCGATATTCAGGAAATGAATATCGGCGATATTTTCATTATAATATTGCCGATATATTCAATATCGGCAATATCGGTCGATATTGACGCCGCACAGTGGGCCAAAATCACGAAAAAATGTTCTAAATACAATTTCGGCTACAATTTTCAATCGATTTCAACGGTTTTTAAAAAATTAAAGCTAACTAATTTCTTAAGAGATCCTTTGAGGCCAATTTTTAAAAAACTTTCGTTCATTTACCTTATTTAAACTTAAATAAAGTGATTTTCGAAAAATTGTAAAATTTAAGATATTGTTGCTTTCATAACACGTAATTAATTCAAAATTGAATTAACAATTGTATTGTTGTAAACAATCACAGATGATTTTTGAATGATTTTTGATATTTATTAAGTGATTTTCGTTTTCAATACAGTTTAAAGTGATATTCAAACATTAAAAAACAAAAATAAGTATATTTCTTATTGTTATAAACAAATTTTACAAACAAATGCCAAGTTTCAGCAACTTTTGAATGGTTGAGGTACTTTGTTTTAAAACGTATTTTGTTTGACTTGCCAGTTATGCTTCAGTAAACTATATTGTTATTTCATAAAAACTGTGATGTTATAAACAAATTCACAGTTTGAGCAATTTTTAAGAGTTTCAGGTTCTTTTTTTGTAAACGTGCTTTGCTCAGAAGCTATTAGTTAAAGAATTTGTTGATATTTATCCTATAATAACACCGAACTGTATTAATGCAATATTGGCAAGCCCAACAAAACACGTTTACAAAAAAAATACCTGAAACTCTTAAAAATGCTCAAACTATGCATTTGTTTATAAATTTTTTTTTAACAATCATACTTCTTATGAAATGACAATACAGCTTACTGAAGCATAACTAGCAAGTCAAATAAACCACATTTAAAAAAAAAGTACCTCAAACTCTCAAAAATTGCTCAAACTGGTCATTTGTTTATAAAATTTGTTTACAACAATCACATTCGTTAAGAAGTGGCAATAAAGTTTATTGAAGCATCACTGCCAAGTCAAACAAAGCACGTTTTAAAAAAAAGTACCTCCAACTTTTAAACATTGCTTAAACTGCGCATTTGTTTATAAAATTTGTTTATAACAATAAGAAATATATTTATTTTTGTTTCTTAATGCTTAAATATTACTTTAAATTGGATTGAAAATGAAAATCAATAAATATGCAAAATACTTCAAAAATTATTTACCATTGTTTACAACAACACAATTGTCAGTAACAAATTATTTATTTATAATAAACTGTCAAGTTATGCTTCGCGAACGTTTATTTATCGCTCACACACTAGTATCAATCATACTGAATTAATTACGTATTATTAAAACAACAATATCTTAAATTTTACAATTTTTTTCAACTTTATGTTTAAATAAAGTAAATAAATGAATTTTTTTAATAATCAAACTCCAGGGATCTCTTAAGAATTTAGTCAGCTTTAATTTTAAAAAAATCTTTTAAATCGATAAAAAATTGTAGCCGGAATCGTATTTTGAACATTTTTTCGTCATCTTGACCCACTGTGCGCCGCTACGCCGCCGCCAAAAATTGAAAAAGGCGTTACGCAAGCTCGCCACCACACAGTGGCCCAGTAATGGATTTTCGCGGACAAATTAAGCTAGAGGTCGTAATTTTTGGTTGATTTTAAAGTAAAAAAAAAAATACTCTGGATAAAATTCCGCATCAATCCCTCGAGGCCGAATTTCAATTGTCATTACGTGTTAAATGTTATGTTATTAAACAATTCCAAAAAAATCAGATTTTCCTATGTATTATTTTTTATCTTCGTGTAATTCAGTAAAGTACAACAGAAATTGATGCACAGACACAAATATCATAAGAATAAATTATTTAAGCAAAAATTTCACTGTTATAAACAAATGTTATAAACAAGTATACATTTATAGAACTTTTATAGGATTAAATATTTTCTCTTCATGAAAAATCATCTTTAAATACA
>JBAGKK010003285.1:0-12527 GCA_037177015.1 Euceroptres primus | reverse complement strand
GATCGGTAATTTTAGCAACCGATATGAGACTTGTTCTAAGATCCGGTACATATGACGCGTTAGCAAGAGAGATGCTCTTTATACCGTCTGACATTTTAGCTACGAATTGCACAGTTCCCTTTCCGTTAATTTCTGTTGTCGAACTGTTTGCGAGATTTAATATGCCACGATTGGAAACATTAATTTCGCGAAATTTTTTTGAATCATTGCATAAATGCGTTGTCGCCCCGCTATCGAGACACCAATCCTGTTTCTGTCTGGTCGATTGAAGTGCCGTTGCTTCCACAGTATTAAAGCACACGTCTTGTGACAATTTGACAGATTGACTTTTATTCTTGTTAAACCAGCAATCAGCTTTCTTGTGCCCCAGCTTTTTACACACATAACATCGAAATTCAGACACTTCCTTCTTTTTCTCCGAATCTGTCTCCCTTAATTCAGGCTTATTTTTACTATTTTACTATTATACTATTTTACTTACCATAAATTTCACATTTGGTATTTTTTTGTCCTTCGAGAGAAAAAAGTGAATTTAGATTTTTTAGGAAATAATAGAAATAATAGGTACTAATATATTTTACTTACTATAAATTTCACATTTGGTATTTTTTGTTCTTCAGAAGAAAAAAATTAATTTAGATTTTTTGTTTCAAAACCTTGCCGCTTTTGCAATTTTTTAGATTCCTTGTTCCAGATTGTCAAGTTTTTTTAACTGTAGGAATAATAGGAATAGGAATAGGAGGGAATAATAGGAATAATAGGATTAATAGGAATAATAGAAATAATAGGAATAATTTCTAGGAATAATAGGTACCAATATATTTTACTTACCATAAATTTTACATTTGGTATTTTTTTGTTCTTCAGGAGAAAAAAATTAATTCAGATTTTTTGTTTCAAAACCTTGCCACTTTTGCAATTTTTTTAGATTTCATGTTCCAGATTGTCAAGTTTTTTTAACTGTAGAAATAATAGGAATAGGAGGAAATAATAGGAATAATAGGATTAATAGGAATAATAGAAATAATAGGAATAATAGGAAATAATAGGAATAATTTTTAGGAATAATAGGTACCAATATATTTTACTTACCATACCTTTCACATTTGGTATTTTTTTGTTCTTCGAGTGAAAAAAATTAATTTATATTTTCTGTTTCAAAACCTTGCCACTTTTGCAATTTTTTAGATTTTTTATTCCAGATTATCACATTTTTTTAACTGTTTCGAAACTGAGAAAAACCAAGAAAGAGTAAAAAATGGTAAAGCTATTTTGAGTTTTTGATAAATTAAAACACGAAATTTTATTAAAACAGCTACCTTTTTTTTTTCTGAAATTTTCAGTAGAGATAGGTAAAATATATTCAAGGCGGACTGAGTCTTTTTTCGCGGGAGAACAACGTCGATTCGTGTGATTTTTTTTACTTCAGAGTATTTATTTATGTTTCGACGTAACCGTTGAAATAATCCTGTCAAAAGTCGAATATAATTCTAGTTGTAATATTTTGTAGTTCCTGTTGCACTTTAGAGCTTTTAAAACCTTGCAAAAATGGAAAGGTTTAAAAAAAAATCGAAATTAATTTTCTTTCCACCGAAAAACAAAAAAATATCAAATTGGAAATTTATGCTAAGCAGAATATATTAGTACCTATTATTATTTCTAATTTCAGGGGAAGAAAAAGTGAGAAAAATGTTTATGAGGACAATTTTTTAATTTTTTTTCAAAAAATCGAAATAACTTCACCATTTTTCATTACTTTTAAATTTTTTGTGTGGATTTTGAAAGAGTACAAAAAACTCTATAAACTGAAACAAAAAACCTTAATATTTCAAAAATTGCAAAAATGACAAGGTTTTTAAAGTAAAATTTCCAAAAAAACTCATTTTATCCTTAAAATTTTAAAATATTCGTAAAAAATGTAAAAATGTAGCTATATTAATTTTAAAAAATACGTGTCTCCTTATTTTCCAGGAAAAAAAACGTATTTCATTGGCAAGCTAATCCTGAACATGTCACCCACCAGCCTGCATGATTTGAAATGGATTCGGTCAATATATAAATTTTATTCTAAAATAAATGTTAATTGTATTAATATAAATTTCTTCTTTTCGTTATTTACATTTTAGATGCCAATCAAGTTTGGAAAAAGTTTTAGTGTTACCGGAAAATATTTGAAATTAAAGTGTGAATATTTGAAATTAAATTAAACAAAAAAATATCTATAGTTTTTATAGAAAAACTATAGATATTTTTTTGTTCGAAATAGTATTTTTCTAAATTGTTGTAATATAATAATAATGTAATTGTGAAAAAGAAATTATTTTTCCTACTTTTCTTAGAGAGACAGATCAGAATAACATTCGAAGCAATATGGATTGACAAGCATTATCCTCTGAACAGAACTTTGATCCTCAGTTGTTGGAGATTTAGGGATGAAGGTCTAAGCTCGAGGATTACAAAACTACATAGCAATCTATTTTTACTCTATAAAACTTTATAACATGATTATTGGACACAAACTTCTAAATGAAGCTTCGTTTTTGTCAAAGATAAAATAGAAATAAAGTTCGAAAAATATTATTATTATTCTATCAGATGATTTAAGACTCAGAGCTTGCAATATACTCAAATAATTCCAACATTTTTTTCGTCACTTATGATGCGGCATTTTACTCTGCATTTCATTATATTCTACATTTATTATCCGAGATCCTCATTTACTTAATTCAAAAAAAAAAATATAGGGATAAAATTTTGATTAGCGTAATTGCTAATAGTACATAAAATTAATTGAATTTTGTAGAAGCAATTAATGACTGTCAATATTTTTTTGTACAATTTAATATAAATTAAAGAAATATAATTTGAATGTTTTACATTGAGGACATCTGTTCATGAATTATTTAGTATATATTATTTGGTTCTTTAAATCTAGTAAGTTATATCGTTAGAAGTAAATTACAGGGCGTTTTTCAACTGTCAGTGGAGCAAAATACGCAGACAGATACATTAATTATGGTCGAAGAAATGCTTCTTTTCAGCAGAACTCCTTTAACCATTCATCATTATCTTCACAAGGAAAGCAATTTCGTGCCTCTTGAATAATTAAAGGTAATATCGAATTTAGTAAAGATCTTGTAGGTCAACAAGTTATTCTTACTAATTATAAAGATTTACGACCTTTTAACTAATTGCCACTTTGAATCAAAGACTCTATTAAAACGATTTTCAAAATCATTTACATTACAGTAAACTTCAGTTAAATTGACCAAACAGTTTATTATTGCCTCACTCGTATTTTTTCTTGAAAATCAATATATTGGTTTCTTTTTTATATTTCCTATGAAATGTTAAGTCATGAAAAAATCAAGAATTTTCCAAGAATATTGAATATGCATAAAGTATGGAATTTTACGGCATTTTACACGAAGACTCTGTGGGAGAGCAATTTTACGGGAAAAATTTTCCTCCTATCCAGGAAGAGAACATAATCACGAAACAAACGTAACCATATAATATGAACGTGGAATATTAGCTCCACCTAACACGCGATGCTGATAAAAGTTCAAATATTGAAAAAGAGAGGATAAAAGTGATTATTTCGTGAAGGTAAATTGTTTTTTCAGTCAAACGAATGAAACCCTATCATGGAATCGTTTTCAAATAGCAGCGACATATAATTCTTCTTTTATATTTTGCATCACGCTACCTTTTATTGCTTTACGTATCATAAAGGATTTAATTTCAAATGTTTTTAGTAAGGAATGAAAAATAATATAATAAAATGAAATAAGGTTTTAATAAATAATTGAGAATTATTTTTAGATTAATAAAAAATTATCAATATTGACTGGGCTGTTATTTATATTATTACAGAGTAAACGATATATGTATTATTATTTGAGCAGGTGCACATTACGTTTATGTTTGATGAATGTGTTACGAAAAGCCCTGGTTAAAGATTCATGGAGCAACATTCATTATAAAATGTCTGACCCTTTAGCAACATTAATTTCGAATGTGCAAATCCACAAGCTAAATATTTTCAATTACTTAATTTTTGCGATCGCTAACATTCATTTGGCGATGGAAAATAATGTTACAAAAGTAATTATTTAGTGAGTTTTGCCAGCGAACCGCGAGATAACGTGGATTTTATCAGGGGCGTAATCGCGCTTGTGCTGCGTACATTTTAATAACTTTTACGTCCGGTCTCAGCAGCGGAAAATTCGTAAACAACATTTTCCCCACAATAGTCGACATTGCTTTTTCGGTGGTATTCACTGAAAATTTCTCTTTACGTTAGCCTCCTTTTTGTTTCATAGATTTGTATTTGCTTATATTTATGCGGATACACATATTATCAATTTTTACATACATACATAATTATATTTATGTACACTAGGGTGTCTCAGAAAATCGATTTAAGATTTTTTTGGGAAAACCCTGCCCGATTGACGCGGTTCCCGAAAAACTGAGCACTAATTTTTTGGTTTTGAAATTGACTAATATTTACTGGTGCCGCCGACCCTCTGAAGTTTCTCATTGAATTTACATGGGGAAATTTTTGAGAATATACAATAAAACGCGAATTTGTCTGAAAAAGTAGGGAGTTGGATACCACGGTTCTCTCTAGAATTCATCACAGAATAATCATCAATTTTGAAATGGAACCCCCCTAAGATCCTTTTGTAGGGCCCCAAAAACCACCCCCATAAGTGACGAATGAGAGTTTTGCGGACCAATTTACTTTTGTTCCTCTTTTTCCCCATTTTTTTCCATAAATCATAATTCGCTGGCAAACTGAAACGTAATATGACATATTAAAACAATTTTTGATTGTTTAAACATTCTTTATTTGTGGTATCTCTCTTGGAAAAGTGACGAAAACGTCATTGTAAAAGTTTCCATCATTACCATTTGATATGAAAGAAATGTTTATTTGCTTAAACATTTTTTTTCAAACCCTGCTTGAAATTATGGTACATTCTGGAGGCTATGATTTAATTAATAAACATTATGCAATAATTATGCACTAAAGAAATGTTTATTTGCTTAAACATTTTTTTTTCAAACTCTGCTTGAAATTATGGTACATTCTGGAGGCTATGATTTAATTAATAAATATTATGCACTAAATTATTTATTTTCAAGTTTGCTAAATTGTTTAAACAATTTTTCGTCGTTGAAACTTAATTTTTAGCGGGGAATAGCTGGAATAAAATTTTTAATTTTTGCAACTGATTCGATTATTATCAACCATCTTAAAATGTTTCCAACCTATTGCTAATTGTCTAAACAATTAATGTTTGTTTAAAGAATTTTTTTCTCAAAGTCTCCTTGAAATTATGTCAGATTCTGAACGCTGTGAGTTATTTCTTAAATATTAAGTGCTAATTTATTTATATTAGTGGTTTCTAAATTGTATAGACAACTCTTCATTATTGAAACGTAACTTTCATCAGGAATTAGCTGGTACAGAATAGTTTTTTCCCATTTTTACAAACAATTCGATTATTTTCAATCATTCTATACTTTTTTTAATCTGCTGCTGATTGTTTAAACAATTTTTTAATTTTAAATTTATTAAACTGATAGCACTCGGTGCATTTTTGTGAGTTTTTTAGTAAATATTCAGATTCAACTTATTTGATCAAGTCGTTTTTCTACAATAATTAAAAGTTGTATAAACAATTTCTGAATAACTTAATCAAATAAGTTGTATCTGAATATTTACTAACAAACTCGCAAAAAATCCACCTAGTGGATTTTTAGATCAGTTTAATAAATTAAAATATAATAATTGTTTAAACAAATGGTAATTGTTTCAACAATTAGTTGTACGTTGAAAACATTTTGGAATGGTTGATAATAATCGAATTAGTTACGAAAATTGGTAACACTAATTTTTTCCGTCTGACGAAAGTTACGTTTCAACAATGCAAAACTGATTAAACAATTTAAAAAACTGAAAAATAATTAAATTAGTGCTTAATATTCATTAAATAATTTCAAGCAGACTTTGAAAAAAATTGATTAAATAAAGAAACATTGCTGAAAAATTTCATATTACGTTTCAGTTTGACAACTAATTATGATTTATGAAAGAAATTGGAAAAAGAAAGAAAAAAATAAATTAGTCGCAAAACTCATTTGTTCCTTTTAGGGGTGATTTTCGGGGCCCTATAAAAAGACCTTAGGGGGATTCCATTTCGAAATTGATGATTGAGTCTTATTCTACTTTATTATACAAATTCGCGTTTTATTGTATAAATATATAATTAAATTCAATGGGAAACTTCAGGATGTCGGTGCACAGTGGGTAAAAAAGCACCTTTTTTGGACAAAAATCGACCGACAGAACAATTCTTAACGGATTTTGATGTTTTTTTAAAAGAAATGACCGTAAGTCTTCTAGATATAACGAGTGACTTCGAATGCTTCACTCTGACTAAACAAAAATTTGTTATTTAAGAACAAAGTTTAAACTTTCTTTTGTCGTAGCTTTTCAGTGATACCATTTCTTTTAAGATTTTAAAATTTATTAAAGCAGGTCATAAATCAATGTAATAACTAACTAAAAATAATTTCCAGAAGGTTAGAGTAAGAAAAAATTGTTTTTAATTTTATAAACAAACTATAGAACAAAAGTAATTTTTTCGTGATTCGTAATGATTTTAAATTTTAATCTATAGATTTTGTTTTAATTTTAATTTTAAATCTATAGATTTTGTATGAAATATGACAGATAATAATGAGCGCTTACAATTAGTTAAGAATAGCTGCTGTTTACGAATTATATAAACAATTTTTATAAACAAATGCACACGTTAACTATTTTTTCATGAATAGGCTTCATTTTTTAGCGGAATCAACTTGAAATGTTTTGCTAAAGACTCCTTGCAGTCATATTTTTCATAATTACAAAAATTGTTAATTATATAAAAAAATTTATAAACAAATGCACATTTTTACCATTTTTCCATGAACAGGCCTAATTTTTTTGCGGAATAAACTAGAAATGTCTTTCCAGGGACTGTTATCATATTTTTCATAGTGATAAAAACTGTTAATTATATAAACTCTTTTTATAAACAAATGCACATTTTCACCATTTTTTCATGTATAGGTTTCATTTTTTTCGAACTCAACTTGAAATTTTTTATCAAAGACTCCTTGCTGCCATATTTTTCATAATGATAATAATTGTGTAAACTATGTAAACAATTTGTATAAATAAATACACATTTTCACAATTGTTTCATGAATAGGCTTCATTTTTTTGCGGAATCAACTCGAAAGGTCTTCTATCAATTTGAAATATATGATAGGCAGGAGTCTTTGGCAAAACATTTCAAGTTGATTCTGTAAAAAAAATAAAATCTTTTCATGAAACAATTGTGAAAATGTGCATTTGTTTATAAAAATTGTTTATATAATTAACAGTTTTTGTAATTATGAAAAATATGACAGCAAGGAGTTTTTGGCAAAGCATTTCAAGTTGATTCTCCAAAAAAAATGAAGCCTGTTCATGAAAAAATGGTTAAAGTGTACATTTTTTAAAATAAAAATTGTTTAAATAATTTATAAACAGTACCTGTTCTTAACTAATTGTAAGCGCGCATTATTATCTGTCATATTTCATACGAAATCTATGGATTTAAAATAGCTAATCATTGCGAATCACGAAAAAATGACTTTTGTTTAATAGTTTGACAATAAAAGACAATTTTTTCCTTACTCTAACTAACTGGGCATCATTTTTAGTTAGTCATTACATTGATTTATGCCCTGTTCTAATAAATTTCAAAATCTTAAAAGAAATGGTATCACTGAAAAGTTAGACAAAAAAAGTTTAAACTTTGTTGTTAAATAACAAATTTTCGTTTAGTCAGAGCGAAATATTCGCAGTCACTTGTTATAACTGGAAGACTTACGGTCGTTTCTAAAAAAGACATCAAAATCGGTTAAGAATTATACTGTCGGTCGATTGTTTTCCAAAAGAGGTGCTTTTTTCCACTGTGTGGAGGCACCAGTAAATATGAACCGATTTCAAAACAAAAAAAATACGTGTTTACTTTTTTCAGGAATCTCAACAATCGGGCAGGTTTCCCCTTGAAAATTCGAATTTTTTTTAAAAATGTATTTCTGGGACACCCTAATGTACATTGTACACGTAAGGATGACTTTGTGTTTGTAGAGGAGTTTTAAACATGTGTACATGGGTCTATGTGTGTGAGACTCGATCCCCCTCAGCACCCACAAGAGTCTATTAAATGTCCATCCATTTGCATAGCAATGCATAATAATTATGGGAATACTGTCGTGCGACATGCTGGCACGCTTTTTCGAAACGTGAGCGTCAACCATTCTGAATTAACATCGCTATTCAAAACTACTAGCACCGTGGTACAATTACTGGCCGCACTTTACACTAATGAAGAATAACCTGGAATTTTCCATCAGGTACATTTATTTAAATAAGTTAGTTTTCATTTTACTTAAAAGAGACACAGAAAAAAGGCGGGGTGTCAACCCTACACAATTAAACTCCACACAGTCAAAACTCGACACGGTAAACTCGGGGCAATTCTGCATACGAAATTGCGAGTTTTTTGAGCCATTAATTTTTAGAGAAGGATTATTATATTATGATAATCCTTCTTTAAAAACTGATGGCCCAAAAATCTCGCAATTTCGATATTTCATTATTGTCGCTTTTCCGCAATGCTAATTGGATTTTTTAAATTTGAAGCTTAGACCAAATTTAAGTCATGGATGGGTTTTTATTCTCAAATGTCAAAAAATACAAGACTAATAGGTAAATTAAATTATTCCAAATGAAAAGCGCGTGATTATGTTTCGTAATTTTAATATAAAATTGAGAGTTTTAATTTAATTTAACTTAATTTAATTTAAGTTTTAATTTAATTTAACTTAATTTAATTTAAGTTTTAATTTAATTTAACATAATATAACTTAAGACAATTTTTGTTTCGAAAATAATTCAGAAGAGAGAAAAATTTAGAGAAGTCGAATTAAAAAAGAAACTATAAGTTAGATATCTTCCTGACTTTAAAATACATTAGTTGGACTTTAAAAGCTTCCATTTTGAGAAAACAGTATTTAAGAATGTACTCTTTGTACAGTTAACTTCAAAATTAATCAAATGTTTATATTGATTTTTAATATCGACGAGAATGAACCCAGAGTTATTTTTATCGAATTTTGAAAATGAAATCTAAAGGTAATTTAGAAAAAAATAATTTGGGTCATAATTGTTTACTTAAAAATACTTATTAGGATATTTGTGTTTTCTCCTTCCGTCTTAGACAAAAGTCGTAATTTTCATTCAATTTCAATTCTCAACAGCTCATTTTGTTCCTTGAAAGATCCTTTACAGTTCTATTGGGTACGTTTTTATTTAAATTATTTTATTTAGAAATTTTGCAGTGAATGATCTTGCAAATTAAATTAAAAGTTTTAATAAAAACGTACCAAACAGAACTGTAAACGATCTTTTAAGGAACAAAATGAGCCGTTGAAAATTGAAATTAAATGAAAATTACGATTTTTGCCTAAGACGAAGGGAAAAACACAAATATTTAAATAACTACTTTTAAATAAAGAATTATAACTCAAAATTTTTATTTTATGTAAAACGCTTCAGTTTCTCTTTTAAAATTAATTGGGATTAACAGAAAGCTCTTTTTTTGTTGATTTTATAATTCAAGATAAATATTGATTAATTTTCAGTTTTAGTTTACGGAAAAACATCCCTAAAAGAATTTAGGTATAAAAAATTGTTTGATTTATTTAAAACATAAAAAAACAATAGTTGTACCTGTTCAGAAGATCGACGGCACAAAAAGGTACAACTTTTGAACAATGATAATTAATAAGTAGAAAATGATATAAAAACCTACAAATGATTGATTTCTCTTCAGAATTGAGTCCTGAACTGTCAGTGAAAATGAAAAAGTTGAAAAAAATTTTTCTTGTGCGTAAAGTTAAAAAAACCTAAAAAATACGTAAAAATTATACCTAATAACCCTACTCTACGGTATATAGAATAATACGGAATTAAAATAATTTTGATGTTGAATTAAACGGTGTAGAATTTATTTGATAGAATTCACTTTTTATTTTGCCTATAATTTCACTATGTAGAATTTAACCGTGTAGAATCGGCCTTTATTTTTTTCCAAATTTTAACGGTGTAGAGTTAAACTGTGTAAAATAAAACGAAGTATTGAAAGTAATGAGTTTGTGTAGAGTTTAACGGAATTTAATATATTAATTTATGAGGAATTTTACCGTACAGTATTTAACTGCATGGGGTTGAACAGCAATTTTTATCAAAATTATTATGTGTAGAATTGCCCTGTGTAGAGTTTAATGCTGGAGGATTGATAATCCGTCCAGAAAAAATAAGGATAAAATTTGTTGCATGTAATTTTTTAGATGGATAATTTTTTATCCAGACAACTTCACGTTTTTCAAAATACATGTATTGTCATATGTAAAAACAAAAGTTTAACCGATATTTGAGTAAATTTTATCCTGTAATGCTAATTTTTGATGCAGGTAATTTTAACCTCGGAATCGAGGCAAATTTTATCTTTCGTTTTTTTTCTGTGAAGATGAAAAAATAAAATAGTTTATAAAAGTTCTCCCGTTAAAAATAAAACTACCAGGAAGACCAAAAGATAGATTCTAATTTGTGATTCCCATAACCTGAAGTGTAGAATTTTGTGATTTTTTTGAAAAAAAATCTTAGACTGAAGGAAATAAATGTTTCTTTAATATATAAAATATGGGATTCTTCTAGTGAGTGAATTTCTCACCAAACGAATTTATTTAATTCGGAAAACACTCGCAGGACGTTTTATTTGCAACTCGTGTTGTTTGACGCTGCAATTAATAAAATTGCACGCTCACTTCTCCGTTGTGGAAAACGAGCGATGAAATTCATTTAGTTGGGCGATAAAGCGAAAATAATTTCGTCGCGCATTGTTGACGTGGGGCTCTAATGGCTGAGGTGGATATGATTTTTTTCGGACCACTCGGCCATGACGCGTGAATTTTCACGATGTCATGAAACTGGCAATTTCCAGCCGACCCGGATACGGAACTCGACCAGCGGATAATTGATATTGATACACGTGCGCTTCTCTAATTTGGCCGGTTCCATTTGAACTTTATTTTTTCAATAAGCAATTTTCGATATTTACACAATTGATCCTGAAACCCAAAAATTGCTTTTCAATCTAGTAATTGCTCCAAAAAGTTTATTGGTAAATCACTCAAACAGATCATTTTTAAGAGTCTCAAATCACGAACAACATTCGTTTAATTTTGAACTAACATTTTTATCTAAAACTGTAAATTTCGACAGTAAAAAATATTGTTTCGTCAACAAAATTGAATTTAAGAGCCACGTGGTTTTGATTTTTTGCCTGGAAAATAAAGTTATTTCTTGAAGGAAATGTTTTTCATTAGTCGAGAATTGATTGCAAATGAATTGATTAAAATATAATAAGATTCGTCTCCAGATTTCAGGAACTGAAAATGGGTTACGCGAGTTCATGAGAAAGCGTCTTTATTTCGAAGGCATTTACGATTGAAGGCGTCTAGTCAAAGATGCCGATTTTCGAGGGAACCACACAGCTTTTGCTGGCGGATCTTAAGAAACTAATTCGTTCCGCTTCATAACGGGCCTGTCACTGGCCATTGGTCTAATTTCATTCCCTGAGATGGCGTCACGCCCCGGTCCTCTCAGGGCCATAGAAAAGCAATAAAACGCACGTTAAATAGATCCCAAGTCAGATTTGGTATATTATTCTTATTAGCTGTGGTCACATTAGGTGTGACGTACGGCCGTTTTTTAAATTCCTCTAAGTCACACGTCATGGAATTTGTCCTTAGATGTCAGACCTTTTATTTCGAAAAGTTCCTTCAGGGAGGTTCGGGTAATTAATATTCAATCCCATGTGAGTCATGTCTCAGTTTTAGGGATTTCATGCAAATAAGAAAGAAAACATTTTGAAACGATTTAAGAAAGTTAGTTTTTTAAATATGTAAAGTAGCTACATTGTACTGGCTTAATTAATTACTGAATTATAATTGGCAAAAAGAAAAACTTCTGAGTTCTAATCACGGTGATTTTAAAGTAGCAAAAATCTTGAAAGCACAGTTTTCAATGTTTTTATTATAGAAAATGAGGTTATGAATAAATTATATTTTAGCTTAAAAATTAGGGTAACGTAATGTAAAGGGAAGCGCTTTGGTCGATTGATAGTGAATATTCATATTAAGTTGTCATCAAAGAATGTTGAGTCCGTTGAACTATTGATAGCCTAGAAGTTTCATTGTTCGAGGGAATAGACCAACTTTCTCGATTATCGTAGATTGATAGAGGAGGTGATAACTCTTGATACTTGGATATGGACAAGTATCGAACAGTATTTTATACCACAAGAGCCGAAAAATCATGTCAAAGTTGAGATTTTGAGGTTAGAGTGGTA
>JBAGKK010003274.1:0-12529 GCA_037177015.1 Euceroptres primus | reverse complement strand
CACTATGTTCCTGCCAAAAACAACCAGCCGTCGTAGGAAAACAAATAATCCTTCCGGTGCATTATGAAGTTCCAATGCCCGGGGAACACAGACGAAAGATTCCTTGCCATTTCCCCGAAACCAACTCCCCCAATGACCATTCCCCCGAAAGCCCAGTCCCCCGAACAACCGTTGCCCCGAACGCAACGTTGCCCCGTTTTTAGATGGAACGTTCAAGGTTAGTTTGAATTAAATTTAAAAAATTTTGTTACTTGTAAAATTTTTTTCATAAATTAATAAATAAAATACGTGTTTCGTAGGTGTCGCCTAGTATTTTTATACAAGTTTTCACGATATTGGGAACAGTCAGTAGGATTACGAAAAAAGGTGAGCGAGAAGTTGTTGCTTTACCGTTCGTGTACGCTCTACAATCTTCTGAAGAAAGCAATCAGTACGCGTCAGTGCTTCGAGCGGTTGTTACAGCAGCAGCTGAATATGGGTTAAGAAACTGCCAATCCGAAATGATAATGAGCGACTCTGTGTGTTTTTTCCATCTTGGTCAGAGCCTGAACAGAAAAATTCAAGAGCCAGGATTACAGGTAGCTTATAATGATCAAGATGATAGGACGATAAAAGATTTCACGCCTATGGTCGCAGCTTTAGCATTTTTACCAATTAGTGACGTCGAATGCTACTTCGATCGATTAAAAGCAAAAGCACCGGAAGCGATGAAAGAGTTTATCAAAATTACGAAATAATTGATTATTTGCAAGCTATTGGACATACTATTGTAATTTAAATAAAATTTATTGTAATTCTAATAAAAAAATTATTTTCGGGGACTTATTCGTGGGACGTATTTCGGGACGTTGGGCGTTCGGGGCGACGGTCGTTCGGGAGAGTAGCCGTTCGGGGAAATGGTCATTCAGGGAATCAGTTTCGGGGGAATGGTCGGGAACGCAGACCGAAAAACAATAAACGAAAACAAAAGAACAACTACAACTTCAGCTGGACCATCGGGAGAAGGAAGGAAAGCCCAGGAACAGAAACACGAAGTATCTGTAACCTCGCCTGCCCCAAAAGCAACGGGAAATCACCAGCATCAAAGATTTTTGAACCAGCCTAACAAAGTGTACCCTCGCAAAGTTTAAATGTGTCCTAGTGAAAGTGCTTTCAAGTGCTCCTGAAACAGAAGTTTTCATATGAATGTTTCAAGTGTTCTAGGACGAAAAATAAGACCTTCCATTAAAAACAATATAAAAGCAATGTAATAGACTCTAAGGTTAGAGTAAGAATTGTTTGAAAAATAATAGAAGTAATGAATAATTAGAAACAAAATAGAACAAAAATTAAAACAATAATCCCATCGCCAGAAATACGGCTGAGGGCATATCGTTTGAACATTAAATTCTTGATGTCTTTTGGTTCTGAGAATCAATTCGAACCAAGTTCTAGGTTATCTAGGTTATCGCCACCGCATTATAGTTATACTAAGGATATTTCATAGCAAAACTATATAGCATCGGCTAAGGATCTAAACATAATATAGTAGAATCATAATTCAGCCATCATGAACAAAGTTAAGAATTAGAAATACAAAAGGAGGGCCTAACACAAACATTGTAGCCAGTAATAAGGCCAATAACATATGGTAACTCGTTAGGCGGTTCCTAGAACAACCTAATAATAATTTTTTTTTAAATTTTTGCTATCCAAATAATGGACAGAGAACGTGTCAATCCCCCTGATAGCCTAAAAGACATTGAAAACACGGGATCAGCAACGATCGGGTAAAAGACAAAGAGATAACTAGATAAACAATTTACTTGCAATAAATGGTTCTTGCTTACAATATGGTAAGAAAATATTACTTTTAGTACAACAAAAGTACTTACATTAAAATTATTTAAAACTGAGAATCTAACTTATAAACTCAAGAACACACAACGCATAGTAAAGAATCGTGTAAATGCTTTATACTTTATATACAGGAGGCTTTATCGGTTACTTAAATTTCTTTACTTATTTTACACACTTCCGGATGCTTCTAAATCGGAGTGGTTCATTTACCGGACAACACAACAAAAATTATACATACGTTCGTTCACACTTTTACATAAGAGCTGAAAAAGTACTATATACAACCGAAATTTCCAAGAACTTTAGTTTCTCTGTATGTAACTAAAGTACATTGAGATCGCACTACTCCCTTAAACTTTAAGTTTAAGTAATGATGCATTCAAGCGAGACAAGACAAAATTTTTCAAGTTCAATAATTTGTATCGAACCTTAAGTCAAACAAATGAATCCTATCCCGACATTTCAGTCTTGAAAAATACTATCAAAAATTTTAGTAAAATCTACAAAACTTAAAATTAAACGAACCGGAGTAATTTTTATAAGTAAATTATCAAGAGGGTTGTGCCGTATTGCTGTTTATCACTTATTGCTGTTTTTCAATTAAAGAAAATTTTAAAAAAAGAATGTGTTTTCGAAGTGAAGACATAACTCTTTACTTCTGATAATTTCGTAATTTCTACAGCTGTAGGATTTTCTTTTTACAACTATTTTTGCTCCTTGTATTCAAGGAACATTCTGTTTTAAAACCTTCCACAAAAACAGACTTTCTATTTATGAAGAAATCAAAATATTTTACGCTACGTTGGCTGTGGCATTTCAAACGCGGAGCTTGTCAAAGAATAAGGGCCTCGGGTTATCGTCACGAGTTCGGTTTCTCGATGCTGCGAATTTTCGGCGTGGCGCTAAAATTAATCATAAATTTACATAATTTACAGTTGATTTTAATTGATGGAATTGGTTAATTGGAATTAATCAACGAAATTGATTAAAATTGACAAATTCCATCAATTAAAAATGGAATTTTACACCTCTCATGCGACATCCCTCAATAATGAAGGGCTAGAACTTTGTGGCGCCGGGCGCGAATACAAGAATAGCAGACCTCACATCGGTATTCGACATCCAACCAAATACGCTAAAAGAAAAACAGAAACCATTAGAATTGACGTATCCCGGTATCGAAACGAAACATTGTACAGACAATAACCAACTTACCAATTCCTTGAAGAATTCTATTTCTTCGGAAATTGAATTCAAATGCTGCAATAGCACATACACCACAACCCGTTGTGCCGGAATGAAGGGTTGTTTAAAGAAATAGGTCGGAAGAGCTGCGAATTTCTTTGAGAGGCCGGTGACATCCTGGCATGAGATAAAGTTAACCTTCGCTTGGTTAATAGGGATCCGAAGGGGATGATCCAAACCAGTCATAAGGAAGACGATGCCATTAAAATGCAAAGAATTCTAATTAACAAGATCTGCAAAACCGCTGTCTCTGCACATAAGTGACTTACCGGTTGCCAGAAACCTCGTTTCAAAAATGACTGCATGCCGTCGTCCCATGTGTATTCCTGGCACCAAGTGAAGTGCTCATGCTCAGGAACTGTTTGCTCTTTCAGTTCTAAGTCCAGTCCGTGGCAGCCCGCTCGTGGTACTGCTAGGTTCAAAATCTGCCAGGTTGGATACCTTATCAGATACCTGAACCACATTGAAACTATTAAAATTTATTTCAATTTAAAATTTAAAAAAAATGTCTTCAAATTCCTAGAACCTTTGGAAAACCTCTGGAATTTGTCAAACATCTTCAGATATTTGGAATTCTTGAATTATAATTAGGTATTTCTAAAAAGTCAAAGTGACATGCAATAATGAAAAGAAACATCAACTTATCCCAAAACAAAAATACACACATGACCTTCAATATGAGAATCAATGTAGACGGAGACACCCTTATCAACTTAATATGAGTAATAAATTCTTATAAAAATTTTCGATTTCAAATCTCAATTCTTTAAAAGAATTCAAATTTTAACAAGTCTAAACTTAGCAGTTTTCAAAAATTCTAACAATTAACTAACGGCTTTAAATTGCAAACCAATTCAAATTGGGTTTCCAAACATTGAAATTTTCGCAAAATATAACTAAACGTTTCCATCAGAAAGTCGCTAAAACGCTTGATTCCTCTTGTGAAAACATAATTATACCATTAAAAAGAAAAATGGAGTAAGCCGCCCAAATCCAACACTTATTTCGAGGTCCTCCAGAACACTGTAAATGCTACAAATTCAAAACTAAAAACATACCGTAATACTTTGAAAATTTTCTAAATTATTACGGTTTTCGTTGGAAGGTATTTAACCGAAACGTTATCATAACTATAGCATCTGGAGGGCGTCGATTGCACATAAAACCGGAAATTTTTACAACTGGGAAAGGGCCGGGAGTTTTATTTCAAAACCGAGAATTTGTATGGTAAGAACAAATTTTTAACCGCCTCAAATTTTAATTGTAAACTTCGCGAATTACTCCTCTGAAAATATATGTGGATTTAATTAGACTTTGAAATGTTTCTTTACTCTAATAAGAGTACATTTATTTTAAGGATTCGATATTTTATTCTCATTTGCAGAAAATTTCTCAAGGATTAAAATTTGTTATTGCAGTAAAATCCACTGTGATTTGAAATGAGACACAAGTAAATTAGGTTTCATCTAGTACTAATATAAAGATTCTTGCATGATTTTAACGTTATACCTTTTTGTTATATCTGCTAAATAATATGTATTAATATTGACAAAATTTAATTAAGTTAAATTTTTATACATAATTTTATAACTAAAACAAATAGATAGTAATTCATAATAAAATAATTTATATATCGGTTAATTTTCGAAGTATCGTAAATGCATAGAATTGTACTATGACCTAAAGTATTTAAAAATTTATTTAAAAAACAAACACAACAAACTTTTATTGCGCTAGTTTTGACTATAGATGTGTGCAGGAAATCTTTAAGGTACTTTTATTGTCTGAAAATTATTTTATAACTAAAACGAAGATAAGTAAGCAAAATAATAAGTCCTTTAAATTGACTGGAATTTTAAATCGTCTTATGAATCGACACCCTGACCAGCTTATTCTATTTTATTACAGTGTTACCACGACTAGGAAACTGTATTAATCAGCACTTTAAGAAATTAACTGTATTACATATGTAATAAAATTATTTAATACGGAAACGCCACCGCGTTTATTCGATCCGCAGGTCCCACAATTTTTGAACGCCGTAGGCTAAAAATTCCATGGAGGACGACCAATCACGAACATTCTCAAAGCACATAGATCGCGAGGTGTCCATATAAATGTCCTGGCCTTGTACCTCCGTAGCATTCAAAATAGAGACGTACACAGGGTCCGGGTGGTTCTTCAAAATAGCCCGCAAAAATTTTAGAGCAGAAAAACTTCGATTTGTGCACTATCTCGTGTCGCGGCACTCTTAGGAAATCTAAACCGTTCATTTGACCACCAGGAAAAAGGAAATTTTATTTCAAAACAGGGAAAAGTAAATTAAAAATTTATTATGTTATGGAACGAACAGCTCGCAATAGAGTGTAAAGAATCAATGACCCCTTATAGCGATCTGCGACTCGCAAGGGACATTTGGCACTGTCCTCCAGCTCTTAGCCCTTATCAGAAAACGTGCCTCATCAGCAAAACTAAATGGAGAAACGACCTAAATACGAATGTATACAATGATGGCTGAATTATAAAACTAGAAGAATAAAATGAACTACTTAATGTCTATCGTTCTTCGAAAATGTTAAGAATAACAACAACCATGAAAAATGGAAAGGATATTCCAGTCCCTTAGATAGGATCAAATTATACTTACCATTCTATCCAATGTTACCAATTGCATGGTTGTTATACAATTATAATCGTCAGGGGACGACGATCATAAAAGGGGGTGGATTGTTATGGGCAAAGCCACATATTATTTTTTTTTAAATTGTTACTAAAGATTTCTTAAAGCTTATCAAATGTCTCAAAATTGAATGTTTCTATTGCATTGCTCATAATATAAAATTCGTCTTTCATGACGAATATTGAAATCTTATATGGATTAAGTCAATAAATTGTCGAAATGCAATGAAGAGTATGTGCACTCCACCTGTACACCAATATATGCGAGCGCCTATTTACGTCGAGCATATTACATGAGTCTGTTGTAATTGTGTGTGGAAGCAACTGCGTTGCGAGTTTAACGATATATATTCAAATTTAAGAAATTTAAATTAGACCTGAATCAAATTCAAAATCCCATTTAACGTCCAATAATCAAGTTAATATATAATATATTAATATATTTTAATAATAATAATATAATAATAATAATATAATAATAATAATATAATAATATATTTTTGGGATTTCTCTTTCGACCCTCATTTGAGTTTTGGGAATCGGCGAGAGAGTTTCGTGCTTCCTTTGGTTCCAGGTGTAGAACTATATGCCTGGATAAATTATAATAGTATATATTTGATCATAAAAAAATGTCGAAAATTAAAAATTAAAAATAGGAAAAATTTTTTTTTGATTTTAATTTTATTTTTATAGAATTCCACGCAGAAAATTACTTCAAAAATAAATTATAAGAAGTAAATAGTTAATTTATTAATTATTCACAATTACTATTTTTGAGTAAAATACGTCATAGTATACAACAATTCACCTAAAAGGTTTAAAAAACCAGAAAAGTATGTTTGAAACTCGGTTTTCAAATATCCAATTATGAGGCTCCTTCGACGCAGGTATAAAAAAGTGGTCCTCTTTTGTAATTAGGAATAAAATTAAGGTGCTTATTCCTTTACATTGTTGCCAGATTCCGAGTCTGGTAAGGTCGGAGCTACATGCACAAAGAGGGCGGGGTAACCGAGGCAGGTGCCCCCCGTGCAGCCGAGTTGCAGCCCGCGATCAATTTTCCTGAAGATGAAAATCCGAGTTGCGGCCCGCGGTCGATTCAAGAGACCCGTGCCCCTACAGTCCTCCTTTCCCTCTCTACTCGACACTTTCCTCCTTAACTTTCAATGATTTTACGCAAGTGCCGACTGTCATTATTCCTTCATGCTTTTTCCAGGCTTAGGACTGTCAGCTTTGCTGTATAAGTAGATTTTTTATGCTGGCGTGTTTAAAAAATGTAGGGAAATATGCATTGCTAGTGAAAGCTGTCGTCAAGTGAAATAAATTCTGGAATAAACTGCATATTTTCCCGTGTATAAGGTATTTATTTCACTTTGAGCTAAGACCTAGACTGGTAAAAATTTACGTGAAACTTTACGGACGAATTCAAATCTACTTAACGAACCTCTTTGCAACAATAACATATCATCTTTTAAAATTTCTTCTTTTTCTAAAATATCTTTCCTCCTCTTTCCAATACTTTGCATTTTTATTTAGAGATTTATTTGTACATCTTTTAAAGCTTCAACAAAAAGAAAAATGTTTGGTTTTGATGTGTAAAACATTGAATTTAATTTTGCATTATAAAATTCACAACCGTTTGTTGTCCGCGTCGTTGTTGGAGAAAAATCAGCCCAAATATGTGGTGGAAAACTTGAGTCACTTAGTATGTAATTTGCTAAAATATAGTCACAAAACTTTAGAACACTTTTATCTAACGGTTGGAGAGCCATGAGATCTTCAATAAAACCATTTTCTACATTGGATGAATTTAAAAAAGCTAGACCAAAGAAGTTTTTTAAAAATGATCCTATTTCCGAATTTTCATCTTTGTATTCAATAACCAATCCAAGCTCTTGAATTTTTCTCCACCAACTTTGACCCAAATGAAACCGACAACCTTTTATACTTGAATTTGGAAACACTTTACGTACAGCGGAATAAATGGAAAGTTCGAAGTCTACATAAACTGTTTTAGGATCAAAGACCAAATTAAGTTTTTTTACTTTCTGATGCTGCTGTATACGAATTAAATCGTTTACCAATAAGAATGAAGGAAGCGAGAGTTATGTTCAAATTATTATGCAATCCAAAAATTGTAAATACTTGACCGAACTGTTTTGGCCAGCTATAGAATGTTCCATCAACAAAAATTGTTGCTAAATTGCACAAAAAAGTAAGGTTTAAAATTGTTGAGAACATAAGAATATGATTTGTTTTGTCATTCACGAGTAAAAAGTTTTCGTTTTTATTTGTTTCAATTTTAATGCTGTTTAGCGAATTGTGAACATCTAATTGATTTCGCGGTAAAGTCGGAACGATAGTTCTTCGCGCATGACCGATATTTTTGCGAATGCAAGTAACATCGTCAACAGTTAAAGTTTTGACGTCATAATTTTTCAATTCTCTATGCAAAACTTTTGAAGGCTTTTGAGAAATGTCATCTACTGCTTTACGTTTAACAGAATTGCTTAATTTTTGTCGATTAAGAACATTTTCTTTCTCAGGTTCGTGAGTACGATTAGTATTTTTCTCAACAATTTCTTTACTCGGGTTTAATTTAAGAAAAGCTTTACATGACATTTTAACACAAGGCTAACGTTGAACATCGCCCTTCAACAATTTATGGAAACGAAATTTTTATTCGTCTAGAATAAATAAATCTTTTTCTTTCTCGCTTACCATTTTTTCCATTTTTATATCAGCGTTGTTGCAGAGCGCACGGAGAAAACAAGGCACGAAACAGAAACTATAACAAGCACAAAAACGAACGCAGATTTACACCCTACTAGTAACACGTACCAACTTTTGGATTTTTCAGAAATTCGATGATATTAACGATGAGCTTATTCATTTGTTGGTGGAGTGGGGCAGAAACGCTCAACTAGGACAAAACTGACCGCGGGCCGCAATTCAGATATTTTCTTGACCACGGACCGCAACTAAGTAACGGCCGGTGCCCCAGGCGCAAGCCCCGGGAGGCTATAGAGATTCTTTTGAGCCACTAGACTGACACTCATTCAGGTGCGTTTGGGTTTTTACATTTACAGTCTTAAAGTAAAACTTAATCCTTGTTACAAAAACAGCAATTTGGGGAGTTTCGTTTATTACCTCAAATTTCAAGGTAAGAGGAGCAATAAGGTAATTAAACCCTCTAGAAACGACTCGCCCAGAGGATAAGTGAATCATTGGGTCCACTTCCTGATGCCCGCCATTGAACCTTGGCTCTCCAGGTCAAGATTATCGGACGATACCTTCCCGTACTTCACCTACACCCATCTCGCTTATAATTTTCACCCACTTTTCTCTAATTGGCCAGAAGTGTCTCCGCGGGTGGAATTCGAATTTTCACCTTGGTGGGGCCCTTTTCCGAGGAGCTCAACATCAGCGGCCGAAAAAGCCAGTTTTGAACGAGAACTTCAAAGCGATCACTACTGAAATTCTAATAATTATTCTGCACGCCGCGATCTCGCGACGTAACATAAATAAGTTTTATATTTTATGTATTTGTTGTCAAGTGAATTTGTGAATACCTCTGCGAATAATTTTATATTTTTTTGGAATAAATCGCCTTTTGAAAGGTAAGTTTAATCATTGTAGCACGTAAAATGCTCTAAAAAATTGAGCCACTTAAAATTCACTAAGAATCCGTACAAATTCCTAATTCAGTGTTTAAAGCAACTGAAATTCAACTGATTTAAATTAAGAAATTATTAAATTTATACGTTACCATCGCCTAGAATTTCTTTTTCAGATAAAATCAACGATGGCAAACAGACCTTCAGGGCTGAATTTCGGAAATTTTAAAAACTTAGAGAAGAGAAAAAACAAAGAATGAAAATCGAAAAGAATGAAAAACAAATATATAGATTTCGGCACTTTGGTTCCTGCAAAATCGCAACTTAAAACAGTGGAAGTCGTTGTAAATGCAGAGGCCGAAGAACTTCTAATTCCGGCATCAGAAAAAGCAATTCCATCTTCGTCATTTGAACCGTCTGAACTACCTCCAATTTCAATACCAGAAGTGCTTTCAATTTCTGAGGAAAACTCAGAACGGACAGGTTTGGAGATAGAGGCACTTCCTTTGAATTATAACGATTCAACCTCGTGGACTCAAATTTGCGATCATATTAGGCGAAGACTTGTTGCTCATGCTCCTGATCAAGGTAATGATGTAGATTTTAAGACATTGACGATAAACGAATCGGGATGTAGGTATACTGAAGACTGGTTTTTTGGCACACAACAAAATGGAGAGAAAATAAAAAGAAAGTAGCTTATTTATTGTAAAAATAAAGACTCGGTTTTTTATTTTCCTTGTTTATTGTTTGATGATTCTGTTCGATCAAAGCTTTTAACGAAATCGACAGAAGGATTTAATGGCTAGAAACACTTCAGTCCTACGTTGCCAGATCATGAAAATTCTATTGCTCATCGTAATAACTATGTTAAATGGAAGCTTCTTGAAAAGAATACTAAAGATAAAGCAGAAAAAAAGAAGTGGCGTGAAATTTTAAAAGTCATTGTTGACGCTATTTTATTTTGTGCATCAAATAATCTTGCACTTCGAGGATTAAACGAACAAATTGGAAATCCTCAAGCAGGTATTTTCTTGAATATAATTGAATTTTCTAGTAATTACAATCCAATTTTTAAAACTAGTACTGATAGTCACATAAAAAGTTCCGTATCCTATTTTTCACCCAAAATTCAAAATGAAATCATTGAGTTACTTGAGAATAAGGTTTCAAAAGAGACAACTGATAAAATAAAACTTGCTAAACATTTTTCCATTCTATTTGACTGCAAACCAGACGTCTCGCGAAAATAACATATGTCTGAAACTATTCGTTATGTTCATGTAGGTGAAAACAAAAAAGTAACTGTAGAGGAGAGTTTTATTGATTTTATAGAATCTCACGAAAAAACCGTACTAGGTCTGGCAACTGAAATTTTGCATAATAGGTCAAATGTGTCTGGAAAATATCAAGGAGTGCAAAGTTGAATTTTGAAAATAAACAAATATGCAATAAACAAATAAACAAATAAAATAATGCAGCTTCTGTTACCCCAGAGATGATAACATTTTTTGGTATTATACAAATATTGTACACTTTTTTCTCCGGTCTAACGTTCCGATGGAAACGTTTGATGGAAAAATTAAAGCTAACTTCAAAACGTATATATGGTACGAGGTGGTCTGCTAGATCTAGTGCGGTTAAAGCTTTATGCTTGCATTTTGTGGAAGTTTGGGAAGAACTAAAAGAATATTCATCTAATCTGTCTGATTCAGATGCTATGGCAACTGCAAAAGGGCTACTAGTTCAAATAAATTTCCAGTTCATTTGCACTCTCCTTATTTGGAACAAAGTCCTCCACAGAATCAATGTAATTAACAAGGCTTTGCAATCCAAAGATATAACATTAGAGAAGTCGATGAAACTTCTTGACGGGCTTTGTACTACGTTACAGAAAATGCGTGACGAAGGTTTTAACTCCGAAGTTCAATACTCTGAAAAAATATCAAGGCGTGTAGGTATTGAAGCAAGTTTTCCCGATAACAAGAATAGTAAAAAAAATAAAATGGACATCGACGAATCAGAAGATGATAGTGGCAATCTCACTCCGAGACAACAATTTGGTTTACAAATAAATCAAGTTCTTGGCACATTATTAACACAGTTAAAGTGGCGTTTTGAAGAAACAAAAGAAATTGTTTGCAGATTTTATTTTGGTTGCAGTTTTTTAATTTCTTTTCTACGGTGACATCTTGAAAAAAGCCAGCGCTGCTAATCTAAAAAGATACGCAGAAAAATTAACACAAGAATATAAGGATTTGAACGCATATGATATTAAATGTGAAATCGAAAGCTTTAAATATCAAGCTCCGAAACTTCATTCCGAGTTCTTCTCTTGCTCTCCTATAGAGGTATTATAAATGCTTTACGATTTTTATTTAATCGAACCGTATCCAAATATCTACATTGTATTACGTATATTTTTACCTTTAACAGTTACGGTTGCTTCCAACGAAAGAAGTTTCAGTAAACTTAAGCTAATAAAAGCATATTTAAGTTCGACTATGGGACAAATGCGAAGAACAAGACTGGCAAACTTGTAAATTAAAAACGAAGTCGCAAAAACGATAAATTTCAACGATGTGATAGACTACTTTGCAAGTGTGAAGGCTAGGAGGCAGAAATTGTTATTGTAGTTAAGTGAATTATAATTGTTAACTCGTGAAATATTTTTTAAATAAAAAAATCTTTGCTTAAATGCAATTGTTATGTTTTTTATTAGTTCATTCTATTTTTTAGATATAATTTTTATTATAAAAATGAAACCCAATTTATGGAAAGGGGGGTATATGAAGGGCGTACGTACTAGAGTACTTGTACTCAGGGGGTTAAAATTTCCCGTTATGGCTCTGGTCATCGACTTATTGAAAAACTGAAAAACAGTATAGGAACAGCAGTTCGCCAATTTTTATTAAACGGTTTTTGACGAAGCTTTAGAAAACCGTCTAATTTTTCTAATGAAATCATCTAGATTTTAAAACATTTCGAATAGATAATTTCCTAAACACGGACGCGAATAACTAGGGTACGAGTTGCCGAAGAATTGTTTGACTATCTGCCAGATTCTAGAATCAGGAGATGCGCAGTTGTCACTGCTCATTTCATGGTTGTGTTAGTGACGTAGTGACGTTAGTGTGAAGAGGTATTGAAGG
>JBAGKK010003263.1:0-12530 GCA_037177015.1 Euceroptres primus | reverse complement strand
GTTTAGATTTACAAACCGAACCCTTCCAACTAAGATTTTCTTTCACGAGGTCATAAATTTTCTCTCTCGAAAAAAAATTAGTAGATCCTGAAAAACGCCAGTCGATCCTGGGTCACGCTGCACCTGTGGATTGTGGAGACCCCTGATTTATAATAATGTATCTAATATTAAATTATTTTCTCTGAATAGAATATATCTCTGCCAATGAAAGTCTGTAGTCAGAATTAGGAGACTTATTAAAATAATGATAATACTTTTGTATATTTTTAATACTTAATAGTTTTCGAAATATAAAAATTTGTTTATATTCAATTAGGGTAATCGATCCAATTATTGGCCTCCTTCTCAATGATTGGCCTTTTCCTTAAAATATAAAAAAATATAAATAAAATAAAATAAAATAAAAAAATATTTTCAAATAAAATTACTAATAAATAGTGCAAGCTTGTTATCGGTATACTCTGCACTATTTATTAGTAATTTTATTTTAGTATATTTCTCAATAAATGTACAGTTTGAAGGTGGCCAATCATTGTTTAAGAGGGCCAATCATTATACTGATTACCCTAGTTACTTTGATTAATAAACTTTGACTTATTTTTCTTTTCCTCAGCAATTGAGAAGTCTTAATGGAATTTTTATTGGAATAATAGGATCATAAGGATGTGTAACAGATCGAAGTTTGGCAAAGAATTTCGTCTGCAATGACGACCGTTTCCATGGAGCTAACCAATTTATGGGTTGAGCGTACGTTCATGAAACATAATCGTTCACGGTCGTTACGTGATCATCGTTGATAGACCGGCACGTACACAGAATAATGCTAACCAACAGAGGCAAGTTCTTCCGGGTTTGTGTTTGCTTAGGTCGATGCGCAGCAGCTTTACCTATTGATCATGTCTCTGCAGTGCTCTTGTCTCTCACAGAAATCCACATTTTCAGGAAAACAATCGATTTTACAAATTCTCACATTTCTTCTTAAATAAAACAATCGTAAATTGCTCTTTTCTCTGAGTTAATTTTATAAAAAAATATTAGTAAGTTTGTCTGATGTTCTTCGTCAATATCATTTACAGTTATCATCACCACATTTGATAATAAACGTTAGTTTATAGGAGCGTCTTATTTCTTATCACATTTAATCTGTTTAATCTCAATCATCGATTTAAAAATGTCAATATCAGTCACGTTCGTAAAACAAGTTACTTATAAATGCTCACTGATCGTCTCCACCTTCACACAGTGACTATTCAACTGTATTAGTACCGCTTGCGGTTTATTTCTCCTCATAATTCATCGCGAGGCGGTGCAACTGTTGCAGATTAATTACTCGAACCTAAATAACATCCTGATAGTATATTTTCATGATAATCAACTAATTAATTATAAAGAAAGTAAATAGTAGCTTCAATATATATTATTAACCGTTAGAATAATATTGAATACACAGAATTTATATTTTTTAAATAATAAAATCTTAATGGTAAAAATAGTAAAAAAATTCGGTCATTTAACTAAGATGGTAAAGTATAAAATGGTATTTGAAAAAATGAGATTCCTCGATTCGTTTCTGCAATCTCATCGAGGGCAATTGGCCTGTGGCATATCAGATTTATTGGACATTTGAGTCGTCTTGAAATTCCGAGAGGGTAAATGGAGCATGCTTCTGAGATGCAATTTACATTCTCGATCAGTGATAGACAGCTGGTTGAGCTTTGTCCTCTTGAGGCTAGGTATTGGTTCGATTTACAAAGCCAATACACTTTTAATCACAGTCAATCAATTTGTCGATCAGCCAACCATGCAGAAGCAAATTAAAGGTCAAATCGTGTACGTCGTGACACTGTAAGATCACGCTTTTCCTTCCAGATATACGAGTATCCATATATTTTATCCAACTAGTACGTATGTGAGAACCTTTGGAGAAATTTGAAGAACTTTCTCACCAAAGTTAAACTCACAAAAGAAAAAGCTAATAATTTTGCATCAAAGATGCACAACAGATAAAAGTAAATATTTCAAAATTTGTTCTACTAAAATTCAGCATAAAAAATAGAATTAAAAAACAAGCAGTTAAATAAAGTCTTGAATCTTCTTCCCCTCTAAACAGATCATAATATTTTTTTTACATTGAAATCAATCAAAGCAAAGAAGAATATGGAAATTACTTAAATTTGTTAAAAACAGTAAAATTAACTTAAATAAAGAGCATAAAATTCGTATAAAAGCATAAAGCATAAAAGCATAAAAATTTCGCAAATCTAGACTTTCATTTACGATAAAAAAGTATTTTATTTTATTCCGTAAATGTTAATGATTTCATGACTAAATGATTTGCAACAATTTTATTTAAATTTAAATTTTTTAATTAATTTTATTGCGTTTCACAAAAAGTAATTACATTTATTTTTGTTTTGATTGTAATGTAAAAAAAAAATATATTGAAAACATTTTTTTTGAGGATGAAGATCATGTACTTTTATATGCATGCACGTTTTTTACTCATATTTGTGCGTGTAAGTTGTAGTAAAATTATTCATAATGTTTTTTCCATTAAAACTATACTAATATAAGTATATTAAATGGTGAGTAATAAACTGATGTTACTTAATATAAAAATTGTATAAAGATTTTCCTGCAGTTTTCGTTTCCTTTTGCAACCTGAAAAGAAGTTGAGGGCAGTAGTTGATTTTGTTTGTTTTTTCGTTCGTTATAAAAGTCCGAAAGAAAAATTCCCGCTAAGAAACTTGCGTCAAAAGAAATTGTAAAAGTTGGCCTCCTCAATTATTCTACCCGCTTGCACTTTCTCCACGAGTACCTATATCTACCTAACTGGATCCCAAGACCTTGGTAATCTCTTTCCTCTGCAATGGTAATTAATTGCCCGCGAGTATAACCATTAATCCGTTAGGTTTAACCGGATCGTGTAAATGCCCAGATTCTTTTTCTGTGCTCGACATTATCACTTGCAAGCTTTATTAGCATTTTTTTATCGGTTAGCGAGAATGTTCTGCTGTTCGAGATAAGAACTCTCTTGGGGGTTTCGAGTTAATGGGCGTTGACAATATATTTTCAATGTCACTCCTTTAATCAAAGAATTTAAATTCTATTTTAAACCCTTTCATGCCACATAAAATCGGAAGGTATAACTGTAATCTGCAGCAGAATAATACAACAAAGTAGTAATAGTCTTTTGTTGTTTTATTTTAATACCGTTTTCGGTATCGAAATTCTAAAACAAAAGATAGTGTCATTATTCGATCATTCTACTGCAGATAAAAGTTATACTTTCGAATTTTCTGTTTACCTTTCAAATAATATATAAAATACTAAACTTTTTATGTCTAATAAAAGTAAAAAGGTGAAAAGTTTAACATCTTCACTTATATCAGTTTCTCTTCCATTATGTTTACATTATTGTATCTCTTTTTATACTTTCTCCCTTTTACCTATGTTCTCCCGTGATGATTAGAATATTCAACATAAATATTTCATCGACGACATTTCTGTCGGCATAACGATCGTCCTCTCTTTTCTAAAGTACCACTATAATTCTCTCGCATTCAACATTGTTTTTGTCGTGCTGCAATCTCCGCACCAGTTGGCGAAACAAACGCAGGAATAATGCAGAACTAAAAATACTGCGTCTCTGATTCCTAAGCTGGGAAGAATTATTTTTCTCGACTTGACATAATTCATACTCGTCTCGCTTCGATGCATTCTAAATGACCTTCTTTATTATTTTTTTATGTCTGATTATCGATCCGACAAATTAAACGTCAGTCTCGAGTCGACGATCTCAAAACCCTGACCCGCTTTATTTGTCCTGGGGGGACTAAAGAAAAAGTTGGTATATTCTTTTTATTAAATGCCAGTTGAAAATAAGGGGGAAAACACAGAAAATAATAAAATAGGCAGAAGATATTTTTTTCTAAGTCAATGTCAATTCACTTTAACAACTGAAAAGAAATTCCTGGATCTTAGCAATAAGAAAATTGATAATTATGCAGTTTAGTGACTTTTCTCAATTTCGAATTTTTCGATCCGGTTTTTTTTTTAAACTTTATTTTATCATCAAAATAAAAAATCAATCGGGGGAGCTCGAGAAACTAATGTACTTTTTATTATTTTCCTAAAAAAACTTGAAAATTTAAACAATTCCCAATTTCGAGTTTTTTTTATCCGATTAAAAAAAAAAGTTTTATTTCATTACTGAAACAAGAAATCGATCGGGGAAGCTCGAGAAACTAATGCACTTTTTATTATTTTATTAAAAAACTTAAAAATTAAACTTAACATTTTAAAAATTCCCAATATCTAGTTATTTACTGCGGTATTTTTTTAAAAAGTTTTATTCTATCATTGAAACAAGAAATTAATTGGTGGAGCTCGAGAAGCTAATGCACTTTTTATTATTTTCCTAAAAAACTTGAAAATTTAAATTTAAAATTTAAACAATTCCCAATTTCGAGTTTTTTTAATCAGATTTAAAAAAAAGTTTTATTTCATTACTGAAACAAAAAATCAATTGGGGAAGCTCGAGAAACTAATGCACTTTTTATTATTTTATTAAAAAACTTAAAAATTAAACTTAACATTTTAAAAATTCCCAATATCCAGTTTTTCACTGCGGTATTTTTTTTAAAAAGTTTTATTTTATCATCGAAACAAGAAATTAATCGAGAGAGCTCAAGAAACTAATGCACTTTTTATTATTTTATTTTAAAAAACTTTAAAATCTAAAATTCTAAAATTTCCCAATTTCGAGTTTTTTGATCCAGTTTTTTTAAAAAAGCTTTATTTTATCACCAAACTAAGAAATAAATTCGAGGAGATCGAGAAACTAATGAACTTTTCATTATTTTATTTAAAAACTTAAAAATTAAACTTAAATTTAAACAAATTTCCAATATTCAGTTCTTTGATGCCTTCTTTTTTTAAAAGCTTTATTTCATTACTCAAACAAGAAATGAATCGGAGGAGCTCGAGAAACTGAAGCACATTTCATTATTTTATTTTTAAAACTTTAAAAATTAAATAAAAATTTAAAAAATTCCGAATTTCGAATTATTAGCTGCGGTCTTTTTCTAAAAAGCTTTATTTTATCATTGAAGCAAGAAATCAATTGAGAAAACTTAAAAAAAATGTCAGTTTATTTATTTGCGAAATATAATTTGCAAGCTTTAACAAAAATTGTATTACAATATACAATATCTTCTGATTTATGAAAAAATTTAATTAATCAGGAGAGACATAAATTAAATGAAAGTTTATTTATATTTATTGAATATTAGTTCGAATGAAAAGCATGTAATTGACCAGGAATTCCGACGAGACGAAGAACCCCCCCCCCCCTAATGTGTGTCCCCTTATTTCTGTCTCTATAAGTCAGAAGATATTGTATAATATAATTTATACAATTTGTAAGCTTTAACAACAATTATGTTATATTATAAAATATCTTCTGTTATATGGAGAAATTTATTTAATTAGGGGCGGGGGGCACAGAGGGGGGTAGTGGTCTCTTCGTTCCGTCGGAATTCCTGGTCAATTACATGCTTTTTATTCCAATTAATATTTAAGAAATATACATAAACTTTCATCTAATTGACCACGAATTCGACGAAACGAAGGAACCCCTAATTCGCTTTATGTGTCCCCCTAATTAATTAAATTTCTCCATATATCAGAAGATATTGTAAAATATAATATAATTTTTTTTAAGCTTACAAACCATATAAATTATATTATACAAATCTTTTGACTTATAAAATAATTCAATTATTCTGGGGAAGCACAAGGATGGTGGATTTCTTATTTAATTGAAAAAATAGAACTTAAAAAAGACTGGAGCGAAAAACTCAAAATTGTGAATTTTAGAAATTTTAAGTTTAAATTTATTTCAGTTTTTTAATAAAATAATAAAAAGAATATTAGTTCCTTGATCTCCCCCGATTGATTTCTTGCTTCAATGATAAAATAGAGCTTTTAAAACAGATCGCAGCGAAAAACTGGAAATTGGGAATTTTTAAAATTTGAAGTTTATATTTTAAATTTTTTATTAAAATAATGAAAAGTGCATTAGTTTCTCGAGCTTCCCCGATTGATTTATTGTTTCAGTAATGAAATAAAGCTCTAAAAAAATATTGAATCAAGTCTCGAAATTGGGAATTGTTTAAATTTTGAATTTAAAATTTGAAGTTTGTTAGGAAAATAATAAAAAGTACATTAGTTTCGCGAGCTCCCCCGATTCATTTCTTATTTTGGTAATAAAATAAAGCTTTTCTAAAAAAAATTCCGGATCCAAAAAGTCAAAATTGGGAAAAGTCACATTAGTCACTAAACTGCACAATTACCAGAAAATATTTTGATGGTTCAATAAAACACTTTCTTAATTAACCAAGTTTTAATTAATTAACCAAAATCCTATTAACAAAGAAATGTTTTCATTTCTTTGTTAATAGGATTTTTTATATCTACCAACCCTTTCTTGTCAGTTAACAAAAAATTCCAATGGGAAGAAAATGTCTAGGATGAAAGCAGTGTTTTCCTCATAATGACATTTTCTTTACCATGTTTATTGGCTTTTTTGTTAGGGGCTGGAAACGACAGGGTTACAGGCAACCCACTTAGAAAGGTTTCGAGTTGCTAATTTATTTTTATAAAGCATCCATTAAATGCTGCTGCTCATCGTTATATACACATTCGTATCGAACCCTCGAGTCTTGAAACAACCCCAACCACTTTACCCTCTTCTCTTCAGCTTTTTCCTCTTTTTCCTCTTCTCTGCTTTGTATATACCTATAGTTTATATTGCAAAGAGTAAACTTTATTTTTCCTAGACTACAACTTCCCAGTCATATTTACTATCTGCTTCGACTTGTTTTATTTTATGCAGAAAGTTACTACAGCTTTAACCTTCGCGATAAAGACTTAGTATCTGGCATTTCAGTTTACTGAAACGAAGGAAAATTTGAAAAAACGTTAGCAATAACGATCGAAGATACGATTTGTAGAAGGAAAATGTAATGAAGTTAATAGTTTGTACTTCCAGGAACTGCAAATTGAGTTTATGTTTGCTTCTTCAAATTTGTAAAATTGTATATATGTAGAATTATTTCTTTTTTTTCCACTAAGGGTAGATGAAATTTTTGAGAAAATTGATCTCTTTCAGAAAAATCACCAGCTTTTAATATAAAAATTAAAAATTAACAACGGAATCTCTCTTCAAAGAAATAAAATCTACTGTGTAATGTAGATTATGCTTTTTTTTATTAAATTTATTTTGTTTATTTACAACATATCATACTACAGAGGATCTCTGAGCCTGACCACAAATTGGAAAAATATAAAAGAAGCTTGACCACTAATGTAAGGATCCTACTTTACTTTAATAAGCATCATATTTATAAAGTCTTCAGATTTCAGCAGCAAAAACCCTTATTCAGAAACTTTTATTGTATTTTATTACATTGCAAAATATTTAAATTAATTTTTTTCTATATGTTTTGTTCGTTTTACTTTTAAATAAACTGATGAAATATCTTACGATGAAACTGTAGCCTAATCTGAAAAAGATTTTTATTTCATAAATGGAAAGTCTGATAAAGCTTGTCGGGATCAAAGACTGTTGAAGATTTAAGAAATGACTGCAAAAAAGACAACTAAAAAATAATCTTCCTTCATAAAGGCGAGACGCTTCATAAAGTCTGGGAGAGCAAATATTTTTTAAATATAGAGTCTGCGAAGAACGTAGGATAAATTCTTCTCCCTTATAACGTCGTCGCTTGGGAAGCTGCGTTTATTGTCTCTCGCGTAGTAGTTTTCCGGTTTCCTCATTTTGTCATCTCCTACCTTTTAATACTCATTTCTCCGCGTCGAGATTGAAGCTTTCGATCCTGGCTATTATATCAGAATTTTTAACGCAAAACACGTTCATCAGAATTCTTTACTAGTATTAGAAAATCTTGTAAAATTCCTGTCATTGTGATTAAAAGTCAATCATTCATCCTTTCTAGTAAAAAAAAACCTTAGACGAAAGTAAAAAAAAAATATGCAGAACTCTAAAGCTTCTTACAAGGTCATTTAAATTTTATTTGTTCAAACGTAAACTAAAGAACTGTTCAATATGAACAATAAATATATCGGTTTCGTTTTGAACGAAATGAATTGAACGAATTTGAACGAATATTCTGCAGATTATTTTAAGCTTTTTCGGGTCACTTTAAACTCACATTTTTTTCTGTGAGACGATATAATATGGACTGACTCAATTATATACCAGCTTTGAATAACTTCTTTGAAATTAATTTTTAAGGAACTTTAAAGGTAGACATTCTTTTATGTCAAGGTGTTAACATATATAATGAAGAAGCACTCTGTTAGTAGAAAGTTTCAACATATAAAGCTTTTATAGAGGAATGACATAAATTCGTTGTATGTGGCTGTGCCTAAGTAAAGTAGTCATCACATTAGAGCATTACACCTGGATGCATTCACCTACTTTGCTTACACACTCGAGCATCGTATATACTTATACCATCTTCATACTCTCTCCCTTAATATACACCTATTTCGTACCTAGTTCTTCCTTCTTCCTCCATGTATGCTTTACTTTCGCACTTCAGTTTTCATTTTTTTTTTCATTTTTTCCTTAGAAGTGCCTGCAATTCTAAATGCTTCTCTGGCACACATTTACTATTCAAGCTATGCAAAGTCTCGTTAAGGCCAAAAGCTCGAGTTGGACGTGTGGATGGATTTTGGACTTTTTTTTTGCAGCGCGAAAATTCTGAATGGCTCGAAAATTGTTCGCGGTTACCGCGAATGAAATGAAATTCTCCAGATGCGAACAAAAAAACAGGAGAATTCGGAAGCACATGAAGCGCGTGAAAAAGGAGTGAGCTCGTTCTGCATAATGTAATAACGTTGATAAAAACGGCTTTGTGTTTATACCAGTTTTTTGATTTGGAGATAGATGGGGGGGGGGGAAATGTTGAAAATAGAGAATGAATATTAATCAATGAGAAATTAGAGTTTCAAATGAATTTCAAAAGCTAAGTGCAATTTTATTCTTTAGATAATAATTTAAAGGATAATGAAATAATTTAAATATATTATTTGAAGTCATGAGGATGACAAATGGTTAAAGACCATTTGAAGTTGGCCCCCCAAGTAATAGTTAAAATAACCTAACTTAGGAGCCAACTTCAAATGGTCTTTACCGAGTTGTCATTCTCATGTCTTCATTTGAAAAAAAAACTAAAAAAAATATGTAGTATAAAATATGTAGTATAAAATATGTAGTATAAAATATATTATTTAGAATAGCAATTACGAGTCAAAGTAACAATTAGAAAATCAGAAAAATGTTCTTAATAGAAAAGTCAATCATTTTAATTTTCAATAGCACTTTCGAAAGTGCAAAAAATGGTAAAGTAATAAGAAAGCAAGTAGTAGAAATGCAAAACATGCAAGACATATCAAAAGTGAGACGAGGGTGTCAAAGTCAGTCACAAGCTTGTCACGAGAACTTATTTGAATTTTCAGTCACGCGATAAGTCCACCAATCACGTTTGCGGTCATTAGAAAATTAATCTGCTCCCTTGTAACAGACTAATATTTCTTTAAATGGGTAATGACTTCCTAAATGTAAATGCAACAGGGGAAAACGAATGCCTGAAGACAACGAACTTTTTTTTTCATGATGTCAGATTTGTAATCAGCCTTTTTAATTACTGATTTTATTATGAAATTCTTAATAAATTTCCCTTGTAGTTCTACGATACAAAACAAAGTTTTTATATTTCTTAATAAATTAATTGATAATTAAAGATCTCTTAAGTAAAAAGTAATGAAGTCTTTAATAGAAATTCGAAATTTACTGCAAATTTGCTTTTAAACAAAGAGAAAATGAAACAATTTGTTTAAATGCAGTTAATCAACTTATTTTCGATAAATACTAATTTTTTAAAAAGGGTTCAACATCCCTGAGTCAGACAAATTATTCGTGTGAGCGGAGAATTTCCGATGAAACGTGATTGGTACCGAATAATTTATTTTACTTCAAGCTCTGCACGATATTTTCGCTATGCATGCAAAAGGGAATTCGAAACACACATTGTATAATGTATAACCAGGTATGTATGCCAGGTACGAATTGTTTCTTGTTTTTTTTGTGTTTGTTTTCGATTTTTTCTTTTTTTTTTAGAAAAATTATTGCAATAACAAAAGGACAGCATGGCATGGTGGTAGACGAGTGTAACTAATCTTGTTTCATGCTATTTCAGAGGGAAACAAGCGAAAGGGCAGTGCCCTATTTGAAATATCAACCCCTCTCGAGGAAAACACGACATTGCTGGACAAAGCTCGTTTGCGTGTTTTGCAAGCCCATCGTTCGGGATTCTATTGCAGATGTATCAACCCTTCGTTAACTCTTTTATTCTCAAATTCGATTGTCGTCAATGTGATTTTTATTTTATTTTAAAAGTCATTTAACAACAGATTTATTGACCTTTTGCTTTCTTTTAAAAATCTTTTAATAACAGATTTATTGGCCTTTTGTTTCTGTTTAAATTTTAATCAGATTCAATTTGTCATTTCAAAAATAACTGATTTGAAAATAATAGTTTTACTTACTAATGCCTCGGTAGAAGATATATTCAAAGAAGACTCACCTGCAACAAATAAGAAAATCCTTTCATTAGACTCAGATAATATAATAAAAGTACAAAAAAAAATAGTAAATATAGTAAAAAATAATAGTACAATATAGTAAAAAATAGTAAACCCGCAGCATATAAGAAAATCCTTTCATTAGACTCAGATAATATAATAAAAGTACAAACAAAAAAACCAGTGAATAATAAATTCATTATCGTAACAAACATTAAAAATGTCGACAAGCGATAAACACTGTATAAATGGATTCAAAGCATAAGTTTTTTACCCAAATCATTTTTTATTCGAAATTACAATTCGAGTGAAATAATTTCACTTGTTAAAATTTGAAATCAGTTAATTAGATCCAAAATCGTGGTTTTAAAAAATTGTGGAAAAAGTTAAAAACAAATTAAAGTCCCTTATCTCCCTTGTTTTTACAGAAATTCAAAAAATATTTAGTGAGGGTATTTCCACTATTAATGTTAAAAATTGTTTAAAAAGGAAATTTTTTTGCTTCACTGAAACTTTTTTTAGCTCTTTTGCTTTGAAACCTTTCATATCACTTCTCCAAAAAAATCACTAAATGAAATTATTTTTTCCGTGAAAAAAATTGTGCACAAATGTCACTAAAAAAAAAAAGTGGAACGAAATTAAAACCACTCGTGGATTATAATTACACAAATTTACGTAAACTTGTAAGGGAAGTGAGGAAAGGTCGCTATATGAAAAATTAAATTGCGGTACATCGCAGGGTATGGACGGTTTTTATAAAGAGGGGAAAAAAATGTTAAAGCGGTCAGGCCAGGTTCAATTACCCCTCGAGATGTGATACCTCGAGGTATAATTTTAATTCCAAAGCGGGGACGAGAATCTACGAATTTCCAGTTCGCCAAAAGCAACAAACTTTTTAAACGAGAGGAAAAGCGTCGAAACACGTTTTTTTCCGTTGAGAAGGTTTGAGGTTGGCTTTTACCATTACCAACAGTTGAAAACCGTAGAATCGTATTGTTGTGGTCGGCACTATTGCGAAAACCGCAATTGTTCCTGGTGAATGAATTTCTCGATTTTCTTTTCCTTAATTAAAAACGCTTTCACCCTAATAACGCTAAATTGTTCTTCAAAGCGAAAGGGATTTTTGCTTCTGATATCTGCCGCGAGAAATGAAAGGAACCGTGAAATAATTAAACGCTGGAGAGATTCTATAAAGCAAATTACGTTTCATTTTGTTTTCATTCACAATTTTATCATGTTAATTTATAATTAATATGGATCAAACAAAAATTAAATGGTCTATTATAATTTAATTAGAGAGTAGTTAACAATAGGTTGTTCGTCTAATAACTTAGAATTATTGAAGCTTTGTCAAACATACGTAAATTACATTTTTTTTCATGTGCTTGGAGTTTCTAAATGTTCGAATAAACAAAATTTTTATTTTATTTCTTTTAAACTCTATATATTGAAACTTTGAACTAAGAAAAATATTTAATTCAAATGCTGATGCATCAAGATTATAAAATACATCAATTTTGCAGATCGCAAACCCTCTAAATTCATCACTTTCTGTTTGATTCAGGGAAATAACCAACAAACAAAGCGAAATAACGAATTCATTATTCCACAATTTCAATGAATATCCCGTTGTTTATATCGGTAGCTAATAATGCTGTGCTTCTGATTCCAGAAAAATTTGCGCGCTAAAATTCAACGTCACACCCGGCAAATGCCCCCCCCCCCCCGAATTATGGCACATCGGATCCTCGTGAAATCCAATTGAATATCAGGTTTCAGTGCCAATGAATTTTCCGGAGAGATGTGCATGTGCCTCAGTCGTAATTGTGTTCACGAATACACCGGAAAATACAGATATA